>JAVLUZ010000307.1:807706-834951 GCA_036768485.1 Mermis nigrescens
AGATGCACAAGCTCGGGGAGGGGTAAAATCGAGATTTCGGGATCAGGGAGGGGTAATTCGAGGACTTTTACTATACCAAATCCCGTTTTTATATATTTTTTCGCCAAAAAGGCTTGAAAATATACTACTTTTGGCTCAAACTGCCCTACAGTACCTAACTTTAGGACTCTTCAGCAGAGGGTAAGACCCATACGTGGACAGCAGGAAAATTCTGGGGGGGGGGTGCAAGATTTTTGAAGGTCAAAAAATTGCCTTAAAAATGGTAGTATGGCGCTAAAGACACCATTTTTCGACGTATCTCATCAAGCACTATTCATTGGCATCAAAAAATTGCGAAAAAATGAAAAAAATTTTCAAAAATTGGATTCTGGGGTGGTATTCTGATTTCTGCGGGGTTATTTTGGTTTCTACGGGGGGTGCATACCCCCAAACCCCCACGCTTAGGTGTGGTAAGACCTCCTTTCACCCTCCCTATTTGCATGTATGCCTTAAACCCACTGATACGAAAAAAATTAGGAAAACTGAAGTTCCTGAGCAAAATACACATGGCAGGCAACCGAATACTTCCAAAAAATACTCTTCCTTCAATTTAATTCTAATTTGAATAATGACTGGGCCACATGGCTGCGCCCTCGGATCAGCCATCCGTTTCGACATTAGGATCACTAGAGCTATCACCGGCACTATGTACGTCACAGTTCTCTACGCCACCGCTATAGTCCGTTTCATTTAATCGAGCGCTTTTTAGTAAATTTTTTCGAAGGGGTACAGTAAGCGAAACAAAACGATTTACTATAATTGGGCAAATCAGCTCAGCGAAGGTGAATGCCTGGAATTCTTCTATTTTGAATGCACCGATCCGTCCATATAAATTTAATTTAGGCACTTAATTAGTGCCGGGACATGCTACAGTAAGTGCGCTAAATAAAAAGCTGTCGGCTGGAATCGAACCCCGGTTTGTTTCCACGACAAGCGGACGTTTTACCACTGAACTATGCGGGAGTTCGCGTCGTTTCTTAACATTTTAGTTTATTGTGTTTAAAGTGTCAAGAATGCGCGATTTTTATCTGTAAGTTGATTGATCTGCTGGAAGACGAGAATAAATTATGCCGCGAAAAATGTAATTGAAAAACCCTTCTTTGCTACGTACATAGCTACAGTTAGATCTAGCGACCTACAGTAAATAAGAAAGAAAGGGTTACTGTAACCTCCGAAAACATTTACTGAAAAAGCTCTCGGAAAAATGAAACATACTATAGTTCCAGCACGACCAGCATCACGCGCTAATCCAATTATTATCAATGAACCAACAACTTGGGCTGAATTATTATGGGCTATTAAGTGCATAATGAGCCGATTCTCATAGAAGCTGTGAACAAATAAAAGGACTATTTGTTGCGATGTTCTCGGACGATAAATTGTGCAAAAATTTTCTCTTGAAAAAAACCAAGGTTTTTTATTTGATTACTTTTGCCTGTCGCCATTTTTCTCGCAGTCCTTCTTATGCATTATCCGAGCATGCACTGATTTTGTTATTTGTTTCGATGAGGCTTTTAATCGAAAATCACGGAAATGCCAAATGGACTTGCGCAAACAGTTCTGGGATGAAAGAGCAGCATGGTGAAAACTCGGCAAGTTTTTGAATGATGGATCGTGCTGTCATATCGTCACTAGCATAAGTGCATCCCCAGGTCAAAATGGAGTTGAACATGTCATTCGGTTTGCCTTGAGGAGCTCAACACCTTAACCTTGGTCTCGTTTTATAATAATGAAAATTTGTTGTGCAAACCGTCAGAACCTAAAGGGTCTAGTACACTAAAAGGTCCAAATCAAAAACTGTTGAAGTTCTTTTTCTCGAAAAAATCAAAACTGTTCTTAGACCCTTTTGTCAGGCGGGAGGCGTTATATTTTTGAAAAATTCCGCTATACTTGAAATGCAGCATGTAACAGGGGTTGGAGATCCTGAATTGAATTCTACTCAGGCTCACCTAGTACGACAGCAGTTCGATTTGCTGCTGAATTCGGATAATTGTAGAAATCTTCAGTTTGACGAGAATATCGGGCGACTGGATTCATTTTGCTTCAACTTGATTAGAAGCAACAATAGGTCTTCGGAATTATTTGGCGTTATCAAACAGTTGCCGATTTTGTTGCTTGGAAATGCTACCGTTAATAACATATTTATTATCAATGAAGACCTGCTTGTTGAGATATTGCAGGAACGCTCTTTGGTTAGTCAGCGTATTGTCTACGACTCTGTAACTGATGCTTGTGGCATTTTGATCTCGAACATTACAAATGAAATGCTCAAATCCGTGCGCTCATCTATTTCCAGGTACAAGGAAGCACTAGAAGAAGGACGACTGAGAGCAGCAAAAGAGGAGGCAGTGAAAAGAAAACGAAAAGAGTTGTTGGCTGAAGTGAAATTGTTTGAAGAGAAAAAGCGGAAATTGGAAGAAAATTCTAAACTTCTTCCGCGAGAAGCCGGCGGACTCCCCCAATACAATCGATAGAATCTAAAAATTGAACGCTTCTTGGCGAGTTTGCCCCATCAGACCCCTTTTCAGGATCAGGCTGCTGCCCACCTATGGCCACCACCACACCTGGACCTCGGAATGATGGGGGAAGGATGGGTGAAGGTTGAGACCTCCGATAATCCGGTAGATCCCCAAAACTTTTGGCATGTTCCTTTGGTATTACTGCCGGTTTAACATGACCCCAACCCCCAAATTGTGGCTTCTGACCGTGCATGGGTATCGCTAATTAAGATAACCCTGTTCCGCCACTCAACAGTTCTTATGATAATTTACCTTGCAATCTCCATTTGCTGCGTTATCAATGAAAAGAGCAAGGCTTCCCGATTTCGGTACCTTCATAAATTGATGGAAAACTTTTTCATCTTCGGTATTGATTGGCTTTACACCGTGTGTTACATCTAACACGTTTTTATCGAAATCGAATCGGAAGCCTATTACTACATATCTTGAGCTCTCTACCCTGGTCGAAAAGAGCAGGTTAAGAAAGGTTGCCTTGCCGGGCCAATCATTGTACCAGAAGTAATAAGCATGACCATTGGATACCTTTTGCAATAACCTCATTTGCATAGGTAGTGGCTGTAAATCGGGAAAAATAATTTCAAATAATTTTAATCAGGCGTGCACACAGGAATGATTGGTTCTGGGAGGACGAGTGAAAGTTCTAAAAATTGTCGAAAATTATGAACACTGTGAGTTCAAGATCATGTATAACACAAAAACAGTAATATTCTGAAAATAATTTTTCATCTTGTCTTAGTAAAATATAAAACACAACCAGAGAAGGATAGAGAAAATAAATTTATGAGCCAAGAGAAAAAACGGAAATTTTTTGGAGAAAATCAGGCTTAAAATTAAGGAAAATCAAACATTTTCTATAAAACAACTCGACAATGATCAAAAATTATAGATTAATATATATTAACTTAAGAATGCTTATCGTACTTGTTTGAATTCCAAACCTGCTAATTTTTGGAAGATTTTAACATTAGGAGAATCAATGACAATCTTACGCATGTTTTTAAATAATTTACAATAATTTAAAAGTTTAATCAATTTTTTGATAATGGTCTTAATGTCTTAGATTTTTCGGTCAAAATGTTTTATTCCAAATCTTAATTGATTGCGGTCCATTTAATAGCTGATTTTAGTCGGCACAGACATCGATCGTAATTTTATATTTATAAATCTGTATTGTTGGTTATATTCCTAGCAAAAATATAAATTAAATAATTTACCCATTTGATGCAGTAAGCTGACGCAAACGCAGAGATTAATATAAGTGCGATAAACGCAAAATTTCGGGCCATTGTTGATCGTATGCTCCGGAAATTATGTTCAAGTTTACCTTTATAATGTGCCTATATGGTGCGAGCTCACTTCGACCGTTTTGGTTTAGGCAAGATAAGAGAATGACTAGTGTTTTTAAGCAAAAGAATGATGAAAAAATTTTAAAAAACTGCGATTGCTCGCACGATTAAGAAAATTATTTAAGAACATTGAAATGGTACAGTACAACAACAACCGGTATAGTTAAGTTGGAGGGAATGGGTAAGGGGACTCTCTTGACCCCTCCGAAAATCCGGTGGCCCCATCAAATTAATATTACCGAGAATGGAATTGTTGATGCCATTTTCGGCCTTTTAGGCGTGGGGATCTTTGAACCCCCGAGTCCAGCGGACCTTTCCACAAATCAACAGACCACCCCGAATTGAATTTTCGGTGCAATTTTGCTTCATCGGACCCCTTCCTGACTTTGGCTGCTGCCTGTCTATGGTTATGTGGATTGCGTTTTCAGTACCTCGATTTTCGAGTCCTTTAGATTCTAGATATCCAGCCATACTATGTATGCACCATAGCATAGCCGGTCTAGGAGAGGGTTGGGGGGAGGTCAGCCAAAGGCTTTCATAAAGTCAAAGTAGCCTGAAGAACTAGTATAAATGCTAAAACAGCCGGAAAACCCATCTTGACCCATGTAATTTGTGATCAATTTCAAACACTTTTGCGGAAAATTTTTCACTTCCATCTATTTTGATCGTCATTTTGCTTAATTTTTTCTGGTATATATTATATGTTCTATGTCTATTTCAGACAGGCGCAGGGATGTTTGGATCTAGACCTTGAGGATAAAAAAATTGGAAATCTTTGTACAGTAGGAAAAAATAGGGCCAAAAATAAATGAATACTTTACCCATAGACCGGCTGAAGTAAAAGCTCTTTGACGATGTCTTTCAATTACTCGCGTTCGGCAAATCAAACAAATCATATCACCAATGACATATGACCACAATCGGACGTGAAGGTCTGGGGGTCTGGACCCCCCGCCCCCGGGAAGCTTAAAGACCCTAAAATCGACAGAATCGCCAGAATTGAATTTTTACTATTTTGTCAATTTTGCACCATCAGACCCCCAGAATTTAGTTGCTGCCCATGCATGCGAGTGACTCGCAGATCTAGGATTTCTCTTCAGGGAGGTGAATTTCAGCTTATTGCAAAGCGCTCAAAACTAGCCCGATCAGCGAATCGCAAAACTCTTGAACGAAAGAGCACACTTTGTCAATATTTGGTCATCTTACGCCTTTGATGAAAAAAATTTGAAGCTGAACGATTTAAAGACATTAAGTAATAAAACCTAGCTCGAAAAAAACAACAAATATGACCAAAATTAATGCAGCTCTATTCCTTGTGTCTTTTGAGTGAACATTAGTAGAAAAATAGAGCTAAGCGCTCAAAATTTATAAATGTCCGAAAAAAATCTAAGGGAATGTCTAAATTACAATATATCCGCACAAAACATCCTAGTCTTACTAGATCCCGCAGGGTGCAAAAATTTCTTTGAAACTGCAGACAAAGTTAGAAGCATACGTGTATAGCAAAAGTACGTGTTAGTCTTGTACTCTACCCGGGCATACTGCTATTCTGCCTTATAATTTTCGATTCTCATTGAAGCCGGAGGAAGCGTTTTACTATGATCGTATTTAGCGATAATCCGAATCAGAGAATAATTTTCTTACATTGATTTAAAAAAATTTTTCTCTCAATTTTATAAGATTTTCAAGTCTGTAAAAGCGTCGACAGGAGAACCGAATAGTAGCATTTTTGATGCGTTTTTAGAAAAAAACATTAGAATAAGTTTCTGGAGGCGACTCGTCTGAATTATTTAGTTGTACGGGTCAGAAATATACGTACCCACTTAAGATAGGTTAAGAAAATCATCTCGAACAATGACTGAAAACTATTGAAAAATACTTTTACATACCCATAGGTAAGTGCCTATCCCTTTTTTGTCTCCCCAAATATACAGGGTGAGTCACCTAACTATCCATAGTGTTACTTGGTCATAACTTCTTCAGTATTGGTTCAATCTTAATGAAACTTTAACAATATATAACACGTCCAATAGCATTGTAAACTTTATGAGTTTTTATTACAATTAAATAATCACAGCTTTCGCAATAACAATTTTTGTAACTAGAATTTTTTAATCAGATTTTACTTTCTTGATTTTTTTAAGTCTTTAAACTTTTCAAATTTTGTTTTATCCGGATTTTATACTTATCAAGCTAAATTAAATGACAGTGGCAACTTAATGACTAATGAAGACAACATAATTAAGTCCTGAAGAACTTAAAAAATTGGATGAATTAAGATTCCAAAAATTAACTGAATTAAAAAAGTAGGAAAACAAAAATTGATCAGAAAGTATCAATCACAAAAACTGTTATTGTTGAAGCTGTAATGATCCAATTCTGCTGAAACATGAGATGTCTTAAATACTGCTAAAGTTTCATCAAGATTGGACAAATGACCAAATAACACTATGGATAATTAGGTGACTCACCCTGTATATGTTGAGTCCATAGGGAAGGCGACTGCCCTCTATACACTTAGGTGTGGGAAGTCTGCACCGCCCCCCACCGGTTGCAGTGTAAGATACTTTTGGCGATTTTGTCCGATCGGAGCCCTAAAATTCGGTTGCTTGTCCCCTTTGCCTATATTCGCTCTTGTCAAAAAGTCATTGAATGTTATGGATGAGTATGTACTACAACTTGTGTCGATTCGTGAATTTAATTTTGTAAGTTTTTATTTATCTGATATTCAATTTAATCTAAAATAAGTTTTACATTTTTTCACTTATCGTTTGTATGTTTATTTTTCTTTTATTTTTATTCTGCTCGTTTATATGTATCAGCATGACGGCTTACGAATCCGATCACCTCGCCTAAAACATCCACTGTACCTTTACATTGTTAATATCTTTTTGAAAAATTGTGTTTTGCCTAGAATTTCGAGGAGCAGGGTAAGTATTTGCCAATGCAAAGTCAGCCGCAACTTCTGCAAATAACGTTGAATGTCACACATTAAATTTTATTCGAATAAACGATGGATGGACGAGAAAATAATAAATCATTCAACTACAACATTACGTTAACGTCATAGAAATCTGTGTGTCTACAGAATTTTCATCAGCACTATATTACGTAGATCCCCAAATCTGTGAATTTCCCAGCTCCTTCTGCAAGATTGAAGACATCGAACCTTTGGCTGCTTTCAATGTAACCTAACTTTAGTCCCTTTTCACTTACCTAAAAAATTAATAGCTCATGGTTTACTACCTATCATGAGTGATAATCATACATGAACGCATAGGGGTGGTCCGCTGAGAAGAAATCTAGACTTCCGCCTTGTCAGCCCCCAAGACCTGGGCGTCGGGGAAGGTTCGGAGTATGCACCCCCCTCTCGAGAAACCAAGATACCCCTCAGCCCTTCAGAAATTGAAATATCTCCTAGAATTCAATTTTTGAAATTTTTTGTATTTTTCTCAATTTTTGATGCCAATAGATAGTGCTCGATGAAAAACGTTGAAAAATGGTGTTTTTCGCCATACCACTATTTTTGAGGCCATTTTTGACCTTCGAAAAATCTTGCACCCTCAGAATTTCGGTGCTGCCCACCTATGGCCCCACCCTCAGAAATTCGACGAACCATAATCAAAATATGATTTCTAAATTCTGAAGAACGTATAGTAATCGCTCAGAAAAACCTATGAATTTAGTCTAAACTCTCCGTCCAATTTTATTTATTTTCAATTTCCAGCATTATTCAAAATAATAAATTATACATTTCTTTGATCCTAATTTTATTGCTTTTTTGAGAGGAAATCATGTCTTTTCTCCAAGATTTTTAAATGCTAAATTTGATTGAAAATTTTCAAACGATGCTCAATAATATTTTTATGATGAATAAGAACGCGGGCCGACGTTTTTTAATAATATATAGATTTGAAGAAAAAAAATTATGAGTACAAGTACGAATATTAATTTAGTTAAGGTTTAGTTCGACTATCCTTAAAAGATGGTATTACATAATTACAATAAATATTGTAACAGTGATGTTCTCTGCAATGCTATTATTTCAATAATTTTAAATAGACTTTTTTACTAAATATTCCAATTTATTACTTTAATTATTGATTACTAAAAGCTCATTTAGAAGAAACGTAGAAGAACGGTGTTTCTATTCCAACACATATTTTTGGCATTTTTGTGACGTTTAGCTTTCAGGCCCTCAGGATTTGGTCGTTGCTCATTGTATGGTAAGCATTCAAATTCATATACAGCAAAAGCAAAATGCGATACATGCTGCGTTGTTACGAAAATTCATTTTCCTTGGCATTTTCATGCAAACTGACAAATTTGACACGACATTTGATTTTTCATCACAAGTTCACCTGATGTTTACTGAAGAATGTCGTTCACTGAAACACCTACTTCGACTCAATAAACACTTGATGGAATTCAATGAAATAAAATGTTTTAATTGGACAATTTAACCATTAAACTATTTTAATTCTAGCAAAAAATTATTTTTTGCAGGTCTTCTACCAAAAAAATGAAGTGTATCCAAAAGGACGTCATAATAGATTTTACCAAACTACTGAGCTAATAAGCCATGCATTTTCTGGCGATCGATCGTTGTTGTATAATTTTTGTTCTAAAAATAGCTCAAATTCGACTAAAAGATGATAAATATGTGAAACTTTTCTAGTGCTTCCCGCGCAGATAAACATTTTCTTCATTGCTTTCCCATGCTAGGCATAAGAATTGATCATAAAATTGAAATGAATGGTAAACAATTTCAATAGGAATTAGGACGGATGCGATGCTGAGAAATCATTTATGTGGCTATTTCAAGCGACATATTTTCTATACATCAGTGAATATAAATGAAATTATCAAGGATATGTAAATTTTTTGTTCTTTAGATAAAGCGTGCACAAAACTAAAATATTTACAAATATTATTTACTTCTATCTGCGTGTTTGAATGAAATTCAAGCACAAAGGTAAATAGTAATGTCGTCAACATTTCAGTTAAATCGAATTGTCTCTCGTGAACCTTCCTTCCTTCTATAGTTGTTATTGTTCTGAGCTGGCATATCTAGGAAAAAAAGTAACCGCAATTTTTTGTTTTTAAACTAATTTAAAAACTGTAGTTGAATATTGAAATCGAAAAGTATGCATTTTGCATAAATTGAATGTTTGAGGCAGATACAAGTTAAGGTGTGTAACTCATTAGCAGTGACTTAAAAACACATGCTAATTTACAAAAATCCTGCAAACGATTCAATATTTTAGTCCTTTATTTTCATTCCTTTCTCAAAAACCATCCTTCGATTCGGTAATTTCGCGCAATTCAAAAAAAATGCGACTTCCTGAAACTCTTCGACCAAAACAAATTTTTCCTGATATTTCCGATTTGACAACTGCTGACGACGAATATTCAAATAATTTTTCATAAAATTTTTCTCGCCCTAACGACTAGAAGTCGATTTAGGCAACTAGATGTTGACCTAAGGGGTAAAACCCTAACCTGGGCAGCTTCAAGTACGCTGGGCGAGCGTCAAAAACCTATATAGCATATTAGCTGAAATTTTAGAAAAAATTTTACGAGGATATTACGGTCACTGAAGATTTCCTAAAATAATATGGGCGCATTAAGTATGCGTTAGGTTTTAAATCTTATTGACTAGCAACTAGACATGCACGTAGAGGAGAGGGTTTGGTTAGGGGGCCTAGACCAGACGTGCTCCTGGGGGGTTGGTGGATTTGATCCTCAAGAAAGGCAACTGATCTCTCGCAAAATGGCTACGACCCCCACCTCTGAATTATCGATTTTTTATGAAAAGTTGTATAAAAGTGCCTTTTTAAGCGTTTTTAGCCCATTTTAAGCTCACAAATCTCAAATTTTCGGCGCTTAGCGCCATACACACATTTTTTGACTATATTTGTTCAATTTACTCAAATTTTTCACATTTGTTCGACATTTTTTCACGTTTTTATGTTCTAGAAGGAACGAGCATTGTCTGAAACGTCAAAAAACAGTGTTTTTGATGTGTACCCATCGTTTTTAGCCGAAACGAAGCACTTTCTAAAAAAATTTTGGGCCTGACCCCCATCCAGAAATTTCATGCTGTACGTGTATGGTCTAGACCCCCAAGAATGGGAAAATAGGAAATTTTCTCCAGTAAACGTGGCAAAATAAAGGCTAAAACGGTTAAATATTGAAAAATTTTTTCAATAGTACTTTTAATTGACCAGAAACTATGTTATAAGTAGAGACCGGAATTTTACGTGCAGCAAGTAATTTTTATGGGTGAGGATTTAGAATCAGCACTTCGACAAACCTTAGAAAAACGTCTTCGACGCAAATAATTTGGGCAGGTTGCACATCTTTCCACATAAAATACATGTTTATCATTTTTTACACGTAAATCATTGTTTTGAGATACAACATGCATAGCGATCAATTAAAAAGTATTCATAGAAGTAACTAATAGACTCGTTTTTTATTGTAGAAGCTGAAATGTCAAGAAAATAGATGAGAACGTCTTGTTTTCCGCTTCTATTTTGGTTAATAGTGATAAAAGTGTGTAAGCTGAAATCCCTTGCTCAAAAGTGTAAGGATAATTTTGTGGTTTTGGATGGCAAATTATTAAATGCAGCTTGTGCAATGCTGCCTCAAAAGTTGATTGCAAGGGCCGTATTTTTGGAGGCCGTATTTTTGCACGTAAAAGGCAATCTTTTGCAAGTACTTTTGCACGTAATTTAGCTATTTTTACACGTAACTATTCGGTCTCTATTTATAAAGTAGTTTTAAAGCTATTTTAGAGCCTATACTAGTTTTTGAGGCCATTTTGGCTTAAAAAAGGCAATGCTTGACTCCTAGACCAGCTGGTCCCTGCCAGATCGGCGCTGTGCCTATGGTAACAACCGGAATCTCGAATAAATTTCGGAATGTTTTTTTGATTCTAATTTTTTTTAATTTAAATTTTAAAGTATTTCAATTTCAAAGTTCAGCTAAATCAGGCAATCAACTTTGCAATATGGAATCTGAAATCGTATTTAAACTACTATGATTCGCATTTGTGACAATTGAAGCAGAGCAGAATGCGTAAGACATTAGTTGAGAAAAAGATTCCTTAAAAAATATCGAAAAGGTTTCCGCTAGGTAATAGTCAAAAAACACGCTTCACATCCAATTCAATCGAATTGGTTTAAATTATTTAATTAAATAATACGATTCAACTATTTATAATACAGTTTAATTATTCAAATAAACATTGAACCTTTTTAACTCTATAAATCCTCATTGTTATGCTGCTGTTACCGCTCTTTCCCTTTAAAGATAACTTAGGTAATGTTCCGCTGAAACTATCGTTCCGAAATTGTCCGGCCCAAATAAGCCTGCGATATGGATGAAATTGAATCTTGCATTTTGGCTGAAAATTCAAATAAATGTTGATAAAAAGTAGAGGCAAAAGGCAAAAAGGGTAGAAAAAATAGAGTAAAAATAAATCAAAATGGAAACATAGGATCAGCAAAAAGAAATCAAGTATTGAGAAGCAAAGCACGTCTCGATGCCTGTCGTTTAGTTTCATCTATTAACATTTGGTATTTAAACCATACGTAAAATTTCAAAGGTCCAAAACATGCCGAAAAATTTGATTAAAGGGCAAAAACACATTTTTCGACATTTATCATAGCGCTCAATTCGTTAGTACCCACAAATCGTGAAAAAACGAGAAAAGGTTTTGAATCCATTTAATTTTGGGAGTTTGGTAGTCGTAAAGCTTCTATGAGTCCGGATTCCTGCGCTAATCTGTAATCTAAAAAACGGCAAAAATATTTCTCCATATTTTGAATTTCTCAAATTCACAATAAAATAATTGGCGTTTGTCCGTGCCCTTAACCGCCAAGTGCTTTCTGTTCTTAAAGTGTCAACTAAAATCAAGAAAAACGGAAAAACAAATGTACTTATCAAAAGTTGAGTGCTAAATAAATCAAAGAAATCTTACTGTGAAGTTTATTTTGTTAAACAAAGTAAACCGAGAAAATCGATAGATCAAACACAGTCTTGTGTTTTTGAATTTTGATAAAACGAGAAAATTGGCATACGAACATTTTCTTGATTTTCGAAATTTTGATAAAATGACGAAATCGGCAAACAAAGATTTTCTCGATTCGTCGTTTTGTGAGCAAATGCGCTTGCGTCTATTTCTTTGTTCGCGTATACTTTTTTGCAAAGTCTACAGTACGCCACAGGAAATTTCTGTGCTTACATATGGTACATACATTGTAGGTATGTGTAAGGACATCTAGGACGCATCGTATGCTTAGAAACTTGGCGCCACGTTGACAGCTGAAACGCTCATCGTCGACTTGGGCCCGGTGCATCGTAAGACCCACTGTATGGTTAGACTCACCGGCTCGTTAGACCCATCGTTTTAATAGATTAATCGGGGGAAATCTCGATAGAACCATTATACGAGTATCAATAGGCCCACCGAAAAAATCTTGTTAGACCTACTATCGATAGACCCTCTAAAAAAATCTCTTTAGACCCACTGTATCGATAGACCCACCAAAAAAACCTCATCAGATCCACTGTATCGATAGATCTATCGAAAAAAAATCCGACGTTCCGCGCCGGGTAGTACTCATTAATGACATTTAATGACCTTCTTTAGGCTCTGAAAACTTATTTTTACGTCAGATGAGTAGTTTATGTTGTTTCACACTCCGTGATCTGTACGTCCTTTTGTTCAGTCGCTGTTTTATCATGTATTTGTGTTTTACCGAATTCCGTGTATTTTTCTGGACAATAAATATTTTCTTGCCTTGTCAACGACGATTTTTCAGTTCTTACAATGATTTATAGAGTATTTTTCGGTATTTCGCATCGATTTTTGCACTAATTTCGTGCGTTGTTCTTAGAAAATACTCTAAGATTTCTTGTTTCGAATCACAAATGATTCTGTCTATCAAAAGACGACAAGAAACCGATACGATACTTTTTCTCTCGATATGGTGGGACTAACGAGATTTTTTTGTGGGTCTATCGACAGTGTGTCTAACGAGATTTTTTCGGTGGGCCTATTAATTGACAATAGTTCTATCAAGATTGTTTCTGGTTAATCTATTGAAACATTGGGTCAAACGGGCAGGTGGGTCTAAGCATACTGTGGATCTTACGATGCACAGGGCCTAAGCCGACGATGAGCGTTTCAACTGTCAAAGTGGCGTCAACTTTGTAAGCATGACGATGCGTCCTAGATGTCCTTACACATACAATGCACACCTGGGCGTGGGGGTTTGGGGGGTATGCACCCCCCCAAAAACCAAAATACCCCCCCAGAAATCAAAATACCCCCCCCAGAATTCAATTTTTGAAAAATTTTTTCGTCTTTTTCGTAATTCTTTGATGCCAATGGATAGTGCTTGATGAGAAACGTCGAAAAATGGTGTTTTTATCGCCATACCACCATTTTTAGGGCCATTTTTTGACCTTCAAAAAAATCTTGCACCCCCCCAGAATTTTCTTGCTGCCCACGTATGATACAATGTATGTGTAAACGTATAGATTTCCTGTGGCGTACTGTAACCTCTGCAAAAAAGTATACGGAAACAAAGATTTAGACGCAAGCGCATTTGCTCACAAAACGACGAATCTAAAAAAATGTTTGTTTGCCGATTTCGTCGTTTTATCAAAATTTCGAAAATCATGAAAATGTTTGTATGCCAATTTTCTCGCTTTAAGGAAATTTCAAAATATAGACTATGTTTGATCTATGGATTTCCTCGCTTTACTATGTGTAACCAAATAAACTTCACAGGAACTTTTCTTTGACTTTATTCAGCACTTAATTTTCAATTAGTAAATTTGTTTTTCCGTTTTTCTAGATTTCCAGCTGACACTTTATAATCAAAAAGCACTTGGCGGCAAGGAGCACGGACAGGCATTAAAGAAAGTTTCGCTGAGCATAAGCTTTCTGCTCAAGATGCACACATTTTTGTGGTAATTGTAAAATTTTGAATACCGAAGTTTCAGAAGCATCATTGATTCGAAATTTGACCGAATATAAACATCATCAGTCAAAGTTGCTTATTCTTTGTTTTTCCATACGATTATTTCATATTTTATCTTGATATAGATTTACTTAGAACGAAAGCAGTTTAAATAAAAAACAAATGGAAGACTTCTAAAGACTCAATATCTTGAATATGCTGCTCATGGATGAACTAAAGCTAGTTTCTCATGAAATAAAACGCTTCTGATCGATCACAGTTTCAAGTATGAGTTATATACTCATATATTGAAACACGATATCTTGTTAACTATAATTGAGAAGATGTAATTTTTTTAAATATAATCTAAAGGACAAAGAAAAAAAGGCGCGAATTTTTAAACATTGGGTGCATTGTAGGAAAAAGGCAATGGAACACGATAAATAAGTTAAAATAAGAAAGAAAATAGCAAATCAAATGTAAATGCTTTTGATAACATTGAATCATACCTTGTTTGACACACTGAAATAAACGCAGTGAAATATTTCAATGCTATTCTCAGTACGCAAGAATAATGACCAGATTATTCAAAGAACTTATGCCAACATCTTCTGTTATCTGATATAGACGCTAAAATAATTTAAAAATTACTTTATTTAATTGTTTCTAGTCAATTTCAAACACTTCTGAAGAAAATAGTGTTGTCTCATCCATTTTTGGCCGTAATTCCTTTTATTTTTCTTAAAATTTCTTTATTTTATATTGGTTCATACCCACCGTTCTCTCCATATGCATATCTGTTTCGTGATTAGAAATTTATTCAAAGGAAAAGATTCATGTTAAAACCAACCAAGCAAGGAGCAGTCATTGCGAAATCCATCAAAGTCGCATTGCCGTAAATCTCGATGTGACTAATGCTTAAAAAACGGAGCGGAAATTTTCTTCCAATCGAATTGTGTCCGAGGCTTACCTGAAGCACATTATTCCTGATAAAAACCCTCACAGAGCAGCGTCTACTTATAATGCGTATCAGCGTAAGTGGGCGTGGGGGAAATTCATGTTGAATGATTAAGCTCCAAAATACAGGCATTTTTCTTGGAGAATACGGTAGACCCCAAAATTAAATTTTTGCTTTGCCTGCGATTCAGCCCATCAGAGCCCCAGAATTCAGTTTCTGCAGCAGTGCATGATTAGCAGTCTCAGATCGTTCGAGTAGTAAGATGTTGTCAAGATGAAAGCTTTAAGATGTCCTTCTAAATTCCAGCTCTAACGAAATAAATTAAATAAGCTCATAGATTTTAATCATAGCTTTACCAAAATCTAAAAAGGAAAAGCTATATATTATCGATGCCTTGTCAATTGGGCTGCAGTAGTAACACCGTGAGCTTTAAATTGGATTACTGAACTAAGTGCCTTATTCGACTAATACTCGAATTATGTTAATTTTAATGAAATTTCAATATGTTTAAAATTTAAATTTTAAAATTTCAAGTAAAATTTTATACATGGTCGGTTTAGTGGCTAAGGCCGCTTTTTACCCATTTTAGCCATTAGCTTTTTTGTATCTGTCCATCTGCTGAAAGTTGAAAGCACAGCTGGGCAAAAGCCAAATTCTGGGATCCGGCGGGTCAAAAAATAACTAAAATAGTACCAAAAATAATTTAATTCTGGGGCCTATGGAATTTGAGGGGGTCCGCCAGATTCTCGGGAGAGTTTATTAGACCACACACTGTCGTGAAGGAATCTGGGGTCTTAACATCCTTCCTGAGAATCAGAATTTCGTTGCTGCCCAATGAAGTTCCAGAACCTATTGCCCATATGTGTTAAGCACTTATTGGCGTAGGCTCTAGGGGTCAGGAGGACCCCAAAATCCTGCGAATCCCTCCCCCAAAATCGATAAATTCCCGGAATTGAATTTTTTAGTGTTATTCCTTGCAATTTGGCCCCATCGAACGCCAGAATTTGGCTGCTGCCCATGTGTGGTGCCAAGTCCGTAACGTGAATGTACATTGTACGTATGTGGCATATGGAGAGTCCGTGCCAACAATTTGTCCCCCATAATTCGTCTCCATCACAATTCGTCCCTCCACAATTTGTCCCCTGAAACGCATTTTTCATTTATATGATGAAAATTCCTTTGGGAAAATGTTGTCGTTTCTACAAATAACTTGGGCGTCTCTATGAGATATTCGTATTATTTTCATCCGAGTGTATTATAAAACCTTCTATCAATGTAAGAAGTCATCAATACGAGAAAGAAGCAAAAAGATTTAAATAAAAAGAAATTATAAGGAGAAAAAGAAAAACAATGAAAAAATAGAATAAAATAAAAAAACTGCGTTTATTCAAAGAGTCGAAAGTGGAGCACAAGCAGTTTCAATAACTTTAATGCTGGCCATCAATATCAAAATTCACTGATAACATGTACATAATCCATCAATAACCAACCATATCTCCGCCTTTTTCACGAACTTGTTATTTCGAATATTATCAAGACAAGGATACCAACAGTAGGATAATAAGCAAGACAAACCTTGTAGTCTAACACTTCTTCCCGCTTCAAATTCACTCATCAAGTATTACAGTGACTGGCAAAGAAAAATATTTCGATGGAACAAAAAAGATGAAAATACTCGGAATTGTGGATTATTAAGGATTTAAAAAGAGGAGACTAGGAAAAATCTACCTAAAGTCGCAAAATCTGCTTAAATTCAGACTTTCTCTAAGCAACGCAAAAAATCGAAGTATATTCTGCGGCCTCTAAAAAAGTGATTTTTTTCAAATAGTGTTCAAAGTTTCAGATGAGAGTGTATACACGAAATCTATAATGTTTATTTTTTCTAAATTGCTGGCAAGTAGCAACGCTGACTAGCTTCGTATCCTGATTGATAGAAAACTAAGTGGTATTGTATTTAAGGTTATTCTATTTTGTTATGAGCATTATAGCCAGCAAAGCAGGGGCCGATTGATTAGTGAACACGATCGTTTCGGGCATGCTAGTGTACTTACATTTAGTCTGTTTCAAGTCAACTTATGCGTTTCCTACTGTTTTAAACCAACAATTTCTTCGATTGTCTTGGAAGCGTCGATGTTTGCTATTTCATTCAATTGGCTGAGAAAGACTGTCAGTTTACTCAATATCATTTCCCATAGCTACTGCATAGCTAGCGTGCTGCTTTTCCAATTATTTTTATGGTTAAATATTTATTTTAAACTGTTGACCGCAGAATATACTTCGATTTTTGCGTTGCTAAGAGAAAGTCTGATTTTTAGCAGATTTCACGACTCTAGGTAGATTTTTCCTAGTCCCCTCCTTCAACATCCTCAATAACCTTCAATTCAAAGTATATTCATCTTTTTTGTTCCATCGGAGCATTTTTCTTTGCTAGTACCCCACTTTTAATTAGCATGATTTGAGTACATCAGTCAGTAAACAGACACAGTAACATGCCACAATAATGAAAGCAGTCCAAGAACACGAAAAACAATATTGTTCTTAATATCAGCATTATCCTTTTCAAAGAAGACAACCTTACATTATTTTAACAGATCAAAGTTTTTCAGCATTAACTTTACGCAAATATCAAGTGTAAGTTACACTAACGCTCAGATTTGGATGTGAAATAAATTTGTAGTATAAACTACATTTTAACAACAAATGATTAGTGCAAACTTTACACAAGTACTAGGTGTAGAGATAACTAACAGTCAGATTCCCAATTCTGATTTTACGTAGAACATTTTGAACAAAATTAAGCTTCCGCAAGGCTCTAGAACAAAAGTTAATGTGCAGTGCAAACATTTCACAACAACAGAATTTAAAGAAAATTTCAGTCGGATTCGTAATTCTGATATTACTCTGATATTACGTTCAACATTTATGAAAAAATTAAGTCTCAACAATGTTCCAAGGACAAATAAATATCATATGTAAACCACTTTACACCACTGTTGAGTGCAAACAAAGTGGTGTATCACATTTGGTTTCTACTTCATTTTTAGACTCGATATTATGTCCAGACTCATAACCCAAAACTTGACAGAAAACAAAACAAGACAGAAACACGTTTAACTCCCCCATTTTTTGACTTTACACCTCCAGAAAAAGCTAAATATTGATGTAAACAAACGCAATTTGCTGAAAACGCGTACTCCTTAGAAAGTATTTATTTTTATCCTATTCGACCTCTCCCGACTTTTGAAGAGAGAAAGTGGCGAACAAAAATATGGACAAATACGTATTTTTCACTGTCCACCACATTGTAAACTTTAAAAATCTGAACTTAACGCCTCGTTGAGTGTAAATAAATTAGGTTTGGGCCAGTTTGTAGCCCTTTGATTGTAGTACGTTAGTACATGCTAAACTTATGTTCCGCAAAATATTTGATATGATTTACCAATCAAAATACGAAAAAACCCGTTTTTTCGCTCATTTTACACCTCAAATTTCGAACTTAACACCCCCATAAACAACTCAATATTACGTTTTTTGAACGCGGCTTGCTTCGACGTGTAGCCCTTAGAAGTTAATTCATTTCTATTTTATTTAATTTATCCCAACTCATAACGGAAAAAGTTGCCAGGGAAATCTTGGACAAAATCTGTTTTTTTACTCATCCACTCAGAGTGTAAAGTCTAAACCCTGGTACTAATGCTACTGATTGTAGAAAAGTTTCCTGGCAAGCAGAGGATAGCCCTTGATCCGTAGTACATTTCTGTCAGAAAAAATTTCTTAAAACTCATAACCGGAGTTGTTGGCAGACATAAACAAGTCGAAAACTCGGCCAAAATGTGCCTTTTCAACCCCAGATTTTCGCACTCTTTACACTCCCATTCGAAAACTGAGGCGAAATTCAAAAAACAAAAAAGTGTTATCTGCAGAACCTAAATAGATGAATAAGTCAAATAGAGTGCATTGTTTTCCCAAAAGCATTAAAAAAAATGAAAAAGTCAGCATTCAGAAGATTCGAACCCATCATTCTTTTTTTGAGACCGCATCCGAGAACGGAGATGCCAACCACTGCGCCAACTCAACATATCGGCAGGTTTCAGCTTGATTATACTATTTTGAAAAATATTCATCGTTCTACTGAAGTTTAAGAATAGTGCATTTATGATGATAAAAATAATTATTCATTAAAGGCGAATCAAAAACCTGTGAAATAAGAAAAATCTGATGAAAAATATGCAATACGGAGTTATCTATCGGCATTAGAAAATAGATGTAGATATAATTCAAAGTTCACCTCTTCATACCTCAACAAACACTGGCTGTAGAAAAGTTTAAAGGTCAGATTCGTTATTCTGACCTTACAGAGAACATTTAAAAAAATTCATCATCCACGACGCTCTGGGCTCAAAAATGCTTCTCGGTGTAAACCTTACACTCATGCTAATACCGCAATATTGGGTGTATAGAAACAAAAAAACTGGGATCTGTAACGCTAAGGTCAGGGCACCTTTTAAGCATAATTAGCATGTTCCGCCTACTTAGCGGAGTAGTTGAAGAAATATCGTTTTTCGTCTCGAACCTTTTACACTAAAACAATCACAGATCAAGAAACATTGCGTTAAAAGAGACAAAAAAATTGTTCCTCGAGATTTTGTAACCCTCTACATTATAAAACTAATTGGACTGCACAGAAACCAAAATTGAGTCAGATAAGCTGAAAACAAGCAAAGAGTAAAAAACCCGTATACTTTACATTTTTGTGCAACAACCATTGAGTGTAAAGATATTTTAAGGTCAGATTCGTAATCTACAGCTCGGGTGCAACATTAAAAAAAAATTGACCCTCCGCAAATCATTTGATTTTTCGGTTTAAACTTTACACACTCATGATTAACTCGGTATTGAGTGTAAACAAAAAAAAAAAGATGGGCATCGAATTTTTTGATTATCCATCGGTTAAAAAAACCGCACCTCCCAGATGTGTGCCGTTATAGCTGTGAGGGGGACACAAATTTCGCACTCGCTGTGAAAAACATATAAGAAAAAAGGATGGCCAAGTTCGAGTTTTGACGCCGAATTTTTTAGGATATTTGCTAATATAGTAAAATCCAACAGCTCGCATAAAAATGTGAACAAAATCCGTATACAAAATGCATATTATAATTACTGCTCACTTAAAAAGGCAAATTTCAGGGAATGGAAGTGCCTGACTGCAAAAAAATTTACGACTTCATCTATCAATTTGTCTAAAGAAAAAATTGACTGACATATCTAATAGAGGTCATTGTGAGTAACCCTTAGTGTGACATTACCGCAAAATTTTTCAGTTGTATCGAATGAAATTATATTCGTTTGTTTCTAATGTTTGTTTCTCCAACCGCTGAAAATTACAGAAGTTTCCGCGCTAAAACTCGAAGCAAACATGGCTTTAGGAATAAAGCCCTGGATTCCAGGGATATCTTTCCCATATTATAAAATTTTACTAAACGAATATAAATAAATAAATAAAATATATATATATATATATATATATATATATATATATATATATATATATATATATATATATATATATAATATACTTGGAAACCCCCCAACATATGTCACCCCCCTCACAGCTATAACGGCACACATCTGAGAGGTGCAGTTTTTTTTTAAAGTAGATAATAAAAAATAAAAAAACTTAGTGCCCCCATTTTTTTCTTGTTTACACTCAATATCGAGCGCGTCGTGAGTGTGTAAAGTTTACACCAAAAATTCAAATAATTTGCGGAGGGCTAATGTTTTTAAAATGTTTTCCCTAATTAGTAGGTTACGAATCTGGTCTTAAAATTTCTTTACACTCATTGGTTGTTGCATAGGAGTGTAAATTAGACGGTATTTTACAGTTTTCATGTGGCCAAGCATATCTAACTCAGTTTTATATTCTATGCAGTCTGATTGGTTTCAAAAGGTAGACGGTTAAAAAATCTAGGGGAGCCTCTTTTGATTTTTTTAAAAGTAATATTCTCGAATTTAGAGGCGGTTTATTGTAAAGAGTCTGGGACAATAAAATATTTTTTCCCTGCCATATGCTCCACTTGGTGGACAAAACGTGGTAACTACCCTTAAAATGTGCCTCGTCTTAAGCGCTACACGTTCCGCCCATAGCGTCGTGGATGATGATTTTATTAAAAAATGTTTTCCCTAATTATTAGGTTACGAATCTGGTCTTAAAATTTCTTTACACTCATTGGTTGTTGCACAAGAGTGTAAATTAGACAGTTTTTTCCACAGTTTTCATGTGCAAGAGCATATCTAACTCACTTTTACATTCTATGCTGTCTGATCGATTTCAAAAGGTAGACGGTTATAAAATCTAGAAGTAACTTTTTTTATTTTTTCTTGAAAAGTAATATTTTCGAATTTAGAGGCGATTTATTGTAAAGAGTCTGAGACAAAAACTATTTTTTCCTTGCCATATTCTCCACTTAGTAGAAAGAACGTGGTAACTACCTTTAAAATCTGCCTCGTCTTAAGCGCTACACGTCAAAATTTATTTTGTTTCTTTACAATCAATATTGCGTTATTAGTGCAGGTGTAAACTTTACACTGAAAAAATTTTTCCGCTCAGAGCGTCGTGGATGATAAATTTAAAAAAAATGTTTTCTGTGAGGTCAGAATGACGAATCTGACCTTCAAACCTTTCTACAATTAATACACAGTACCAGGGGTTTAAACTTTACACTCTAGTATATGATAAAAAAAGAGATTTTGTTCAAGATTTCTCTACCAACTTTTTCGGTTATGAGTTAAGATAAATTAAATAGATAAAAATAAAAAAGCTTTTAAGGGCTACACGTCAGAAGCAAACCGCGTTCAAAAAAACGTAATATTAAGTTGTCTATGGGGGTGTAAAGTTCAAAATCTGAGGTATAAAATGAGCGAAAAAAACAGGTTTTTACGTATTTAATTGGTAAATCATATCAAATATTTTGCGGAACATAAGTTTGGCTCATTTAAACGTACTACAATCAAAGGACTACAAACTGGCCCAAACCGAATTTATTTACACTCAATGGGGCGTTCGGTTCAGATTTTTAAAGTTTACAATGTGGTGGACAGTGAAAAATACGTGTTTGTCCATATTTTTGTTCGCCACCCCTTAAAAAGTACTTTATTTTTATCCTTTTCGACCAACCCCCGACTTCTGAACAGAGAAAATGGCGAACAAAAATATGGACAAACACGTATTTCTCACTGTCCACCCCATTGTAAACTTTAAAAATCTGAACCTAACGCCCCATTGAGTGTAAATAAATTCGGCTTGGGCCAGTTTGTAGCTCTTTGATTGTAGTACGTTTGAATGTGCCAAACTTATGTTTGTAAACTTTACACTGAAAAAATTTTTGGGAAAAAATCGGTTGGGGTTTTTTAAACGATGAAAAAACCAATTGATTGCCCCAGATGTACATTCTTGTGCTCAATTTCCATACGCACGTACATGACCGTTAAGCGCAACGCTTAAGCGAATCGCCCGGGACCACCTTCCCCTAAAAATTATCATATTTTTCATTCCTCTCCCACATATATTTTCAATCAAAATCCGGAATAGGAAAATTGGCACTCGGGCTTAATGCGACTTGAGTACGAATTGGTATGTGTGTTATCATATCTTACGTGTGTTAAAAGATCATATGTGTGTGTGTCTCATATTTGTGCCTGTCTCGTTTGTACATACCTTTACCGTAAGCTTTTGCCCATAGGCCTATTGTCTTATTCATAGATCTTTTCCATATCTCTTGGTTCGTGTTGTTACGCCTCTTTTTCCGCGTCAGTTAAAACTGCGTGCGAGCGCAGTTTTGACGGCACTTTAGGATTTTACATTTTACAATTAGTTTTCGAGCCTGAGAGCCTCTCCACCAGCTTCCGCGCTGAGCGTACCTTTTTTCTTTTCGTCGCCGTACGTGAGCAGACTCCGTACGTGCCTTTTTATCGATTGAGTCCCGATTCTCCGACCGTCCCGATTCTCCGACCATCCCAATTCCCCGACTGTCCCGATTCTCCGACCATCCCGATTCTCCGACCGTCCCGATTCTCCGACCGTCCGGATTCTCCGATTTTCCCGATTCTCCGACCTTCCGATCTCTCCGCCTATTGCTAAAAGCGTCCTGTCCCGATTCTCCGACCGTCCCGATTCTCCGACCGTCCCGATTCTCTGACTTTCCCGATTCCCCGACCGTCCCAATTCTCCGCCTAATGCTAAGAGAGGTTATTTTAAGATTCGCGAAATTCTCGTTTCTCCGACCGTCCCGATTCTCCGCCCGTCCCGATTCTCCGACCATCCCGATTCTCCGACCGCCTCGATTCTCCGACCGTCCCGATTCTCCGTCCGTCCCGATTCTCCGACTTTTCCCGATTCTCCGACTACAGATTCAAATATGACAGGTGGCATGAACCACATGTCAATCAACTGCTCATGCATGTAATAAAGGACTTATTTAGAGATTGAATTATTATGTAATTTTACGGATTTTTTCATAACGTATTATTTTTGTCATTCAGTAAAATTGAAAGTAATTTTTTTCGTTTCCATGAAGACAGCTTCGCCAAAGTCTCCCTGTGCTTGAGCCATTTTAACAAAATAAGCGATTACATGCGACACAGTATCAACTGGGATTGTCTCCTTGCCTAGCTCAGACTTTTAGTATTAATGCAGTTATATACCTTTGTATGTCAAACGTCTTGAAAACGACGCTAAATATTTTTGTCTAATTTGCATTTTCCATTTTTTGTTTCTTTTTTTATAAGTCAGAGCAGAGTTTCATCGTATTCGTTACGCTGGTTAATCGAATAAATAGGTATTCATGTACCTATATAAGTGGTCGATCGAATAAGTATATATGTATGTACGTATCTGTACGCAAAACACATAAATGCATGTTTGTATATGCGTGGGATGCGTTCGTAGGTACCTACTGCATTATAAATCGTGCAATGCAGTCGTAGTCAAAACTTGTCAAATCATACCATGGTCGGAGAATCGGGATGGTCGGAGAATCGGGACGGGTGGAGAATCGGGACGGTCGGAGAAACGAGATTCTCGCGAATTTAAAAAAACTCTTTTTGCATTAGGTGGAGAATCGGGACGGTCGGAGAATCGGGAAAGTCGGAGAATCGGGATGGTCGGAGAATCGGGACGGTCGGAGAATCGGGATGGTCGGACAATCGGGACGGTCGGGGAATCGGGATGGTCGGAGAATCGGGACGGTCGGAGAATCGGGACACGATCGCTAAAAGAGCTGTTTTAAATTTGCGAGAATCTCGTTTCTCCGACCGTCCCGATTCTCCGACCATGGTAAGATTTGACAAGTTTTGACTACGACAGCATTGCACAAATTATAATGCAGTACCTACGAACGCATCCCACGCTTGTATATAACATGCATATATGTGTTTTGCGTACAGATATGTACATATATATTTACTTATTCAATCGACCACTTATATAGGTAGATGGATACCACTTATTCGATTAACCAGCGTAACGAATACGATGAAACTCTGCTCTGACTTAATAGAATCTAAAAAATGGAAAATGCAAATTAGACAAAAATATTTAGCTTCGTTTTCAAGACGTTTGACATACAAAGGTATATAACTGCATTAATACTAAAAGTCTGAGCTAGGCAAGGAGATATACTTTTATGTGACTTCTGTTTATTCTCACTTTTTAAAGTCAAAATGAAACGAATAATTGTAATATCAGACAGAAAAAATTACTTTCAATTTTATTGAATGACAAAAATAATACATAATAATTCAATCTCCAAATAAGTCCTTTATTGCATGTATGTGCAATCGCTATTCAACAGTTGATTGACATTTGGTTTATGCCACCTGACATATTTGAATCTGTAGTCGGAGAATCGGGAAAAGTCGGAGAATCGGGACGGAAGGGGAATCGGGACGGTCGGAGAATGAGGATGGTCGGAGAATCGGGACGGGCGGAGAATCGGGACGGTCGGAGAAACGAGATTTTCGCGAATCTTAAAATAACCTCTCTTAGCATTAGGCGGGGAATCGAAACGGTTGGGGAATCGGGAAAGTCGGAGAATCGGGACGGTCGGAGAATCGGGACGGTCGAAGAATCGGGACAGAGCGTTTTTATCTGCTTGGCTGCAGAACTCGTCTATTAGTTTTCCAGCGTAGTGTGCACGCTTCTTTTCGCCGCACGCTTTGTTTCTAATCATTCGTTTTTGTGCCAATTGGCATCAGTTGTATGCCTTTGGCAGGGCTTTGTGCCCTTGTTTCGTTACATTGTTTGATTTTACCCGATTATCGTAACACGACGGTCGGCAGCATGTATCCTCCATGCTGTCGCTTTCTAATTGCTTCATAATTTTTCTGTCCAAAAAATATTGTAAAAATTGATTATTTAATTAACGATGCTGGGCTCGGTTGAATTTCCGTGCTGTTGAATTCTGTCCTTGTGCTACACTATACTTAGGAACCCTTAATATTTTAAAGCACCGGAATTCGGTCCAAAACAAGTTAAATAATAATCTTTTTGAGCCTTCAATTAGGTTTCCGGGGAACTTACTTTAATTGGGTACTTAATCTCAAAGGGGTTAAGTAAGTAAGTTTCACTAGGTGCGTGCGTAGAGGGCCGGGCTACCTTGAATAGGCCGGGCCGCTTACCCCGAATCGCCGACTGGTGATCGACCTCCTAAAAAGGGCGAGAACCCCCGTGTGAGCGCATAAGCTTGAGATTCGGGTTAAGTAAGCGAAGTGAACGTAGCTTGAGTGTACGTTTACACATCTGAAATTTATTGGTCCTTGGGCCATTGTAGAGACTTAATTTTTTCATAAATGTTGATCGTAATATCAGAATTACGAATCCGACTGAAATTTTCTTTAAACTCTGTGGTTGTGTAAAGTTTACACTGCATATTAACTGTTGTTCTAGAGCCTTGCGGAAGCTTAATTTTCTTCAAAATGTTCTACGTAAAATAAGAATCGAGAATCTGACTGTTAGTTTTCTCTATACCTAGTAGTTGTGTGAAGTTTGCACTAATCATTTGTTGTTAAAATGTAGTTTATACTACAAATTTATTTTACTTCCAAATTTGAGCGTTAGTGTTCGTTACACTTGATATTTGCATAAAGTTAATGCTGAAAAACTTTGATCTGTTAAATCAACGTAAGGTTGTCTTGTTTGAAAAGGATAATGCTGATGTTAAGAAGAAAATTGTTTTCCGTGTTCTTGGACTGCTGTCATTATTGTGGCATGTTACTGTATGTGTTTACTGACTGATGTATACTCAAATCATACTAATTAAAAGTGGGGTAGAACAAAAAAAGATGAATATACTTGGAATTGTGTATTATTAAGGATGTAAAGGAGGGGACTAGGAAAAATCTACCTAAAGTTGCAAAATCTCGCTAAAAATCAGACTTTCTCTAAGCAACGCAAAAAATCGATGTATATTCCGCGGCCAACAGATTAAAATAAATATTCAACCATAAAAATGATTGAAAAAGCAGCACGTTAGCTATGCAGTAGCTATGGGAAATGATATTGAGTAAATTAACAGTCTTCTAAGCCAATTGAATGAAATAGCAAACATCGAAGACACAATTGGAGACACGGTTGATTAAAAACAGTAGGAAACGCGTAAGTTGACTTGAAACAGACTAAATGTAGATACACTAGCATGCCCGAAACGGGTGTTACTGGAGTACGTCCACACTTTTTAAAAAATCATTTTCGTTAAAAAATAAAATCGCCATCGTAGTAAATCGATATCGCTGATCTTAAATCCGTTGTCTATTTTTAGCCTGCATGCGTCATTGTTACAGTATACCTACAGTACACTTTAACACTTTTTAAAAAATCATTTTCGGTAAAATTAAAAATCGCCATATAAATAAATTGACATCGCCGATCTCAAATCCGTTGTATATTTTTAGCACGCATGCATCGTCGTATACCTACGTTACAGTAGACCCACAGTACACCTCAGATTTTTTATTTTAGATGACTTACTTCAGAAAATTTAATAAGATCATGGCACAAGCTATTAATATGAAAAGCAAGCAGCAAGCCGTTTTTCTCGTTCGAATTCGGTAACTGATTCTTCACTTCTTGTGATATGGCGAAATTCATGCATATTAATATCTTGTGACATGATGTTAATAAATTTTCTGAAGTAAGATATTTGAGATATGAACATAGAAAATCCGAGGTGTACTGTAGGTATACTGTAACCCAGGCATACATCGATGCATGCAGGCTTTCAATAGACAACGGATTTGAGATCAGCAATGTCAATTTACTAATAGGCGATTTTATTTTTTAACGAAAATTATTTTTAAAAAAGTGTTGAGGTGTTCTGTAGGTATACTGTAACAACTATGAGTAGTACAGCAT
>JAVLUZ010000308.1:0-81689 GCA_036768485.1 Mermis nigrescens
TGTCACTTCAGTGGACTTGGACGGGCCCTGTATTTACACTAGCGATGCACTAGCTCGAGGTTATGCCTTCAGTTCTCATTGAACCTCCATCTTTCAATTCTAAATCCCTTTGGGTACTTGTCCAGTAAAGCAGAGTTACGTATATGTTAACACCAGTAATTTACTTATTCAAATTGCCGTTGTAATAACCTTGATCATATGACTTGGTAAAAAGTTATTTCATTCATTGTTTAATTGTTCAGGATGATATATAATCATCATCTACTGTAACTATTCGTATGTAGGGAGTAGTCAGTCAGGTTTTTGTTGGTGGTTGCATGCGTTACCAAGTTGGAGCGCCTTTTTCTTTATTTGTCTTTAGCCGGCTTGTCAGCCCACGCCGTTGTTTATTCGCATTAGTAAAATTGGAGAAAATAACCTCACGGCAGAGGCGTAGCCAGGATTTTGGTTCGGGGGCATAAACAAAAATTTTTTTAAGTTTACTTTTGCATTGAATACCAGTAACGTTATGTATAGTAAAACTGAGTTTTTCGACCTTTAGTTGTGTATCCCAGTGTTTTTTTTTGTACAAGGTCCGTTTGTACTATGTTCAAAGATGGTCCCCGAAAGTCTTTGTACATTTCGAAAACACAAATTTCTGAGTACTATAATATGGCACGGTAGCGATTTTATTGTGGTAAAAACAATTGTTTGACTTTTGGTAGTGTATTTTAGCTAATTTCTGGGTCTTTAAGGGCAAAAATCACTGATAATCGTCTTAAAACGACGCGAAGCGCCGAAAAATTTGACATTTTCCCTTTTGGAAATGCAATTTCTGCCAGTATAAAGATATATATAACACACAATTACTTATTTCGGCGCGAAGCGCCGAAAACTTTTGCGAACTTTAGACCTTTTTAGCAATTTTTGTCTTCCCTAAAATCTTTGTACCTGCGCAAAGACGGTCCTGAAAAGACTTTGTACATCGAGAAAAATCTTTGCCAAATATTAAAAAACACTGATGTAGCCTAGCTAATTTATGGGTTTCTGACGATCAAAAGTACAAAAGTGTAAAGCGGCTCTAAGTGCCGAAAATTTTTTGAATTTCTACCATTTTCATGTAGAATTTACGGCCTTCCTATTGACAAACATTTCGAAAGTTATAAGTGGCGCAAAGTGCCAGAAATTTAGTCATTTTTTACCGACCTTAACATTTTGTAGCTCGGTGAATACTAATAGTCTGACAGAGCAGAAAATTATCAAATTTGTAGAAAACAATTTTGACAGTTCAAGCTTCTAACAAGAAAACTGCGAATTACTTACTTTGAAGATATTTTGAGTGATTCAGGCTTTTAAGCGCAATGCTGGAGCTTTACAAAAAGAAAGAACAGTAACTGGTGGCGCTATGCGCTGGAAAATTTTGACGTTTTTGCACTTTAAACTCGATTCATATCGCTTAAATCATACAAAAAAGACAAATTAATGCCGGCGCGAAACGGTGAGGATTTTTAGATATTCCTAACTATTTCATCTGGTTTGTTCTCCCTGAAATCTCGCTGCACGTGTGCAACGAGATTTTACGAGTTGCGGGGTCTGGGATGGCGCGCTCAAGCGTTCCCAGCGGGGTACGGGGCAGAGTCCCGAAAATTTTGTAAAAAAACATTTTAATGTTAAATAGTAGCAATGAAATTTTCGCAAAATCGGCCAAATCTCGGTTCTGAATCAAGCAAGCCCAAAAACACTTAAAATTGATGAACATCTACATTGCACAAGACTTCTGAGCTGAAATGCGTTTTTTGACCTCTGCTAATTACATAGCGCAGCAAAGGGTCGTTGCTAATAAGATATAGAAAAATGTATCAATGAAAATTTTGTTCTTACCGTTTTCAGGCCCATTTGTGGCCTTCTTATTTACAAGATGCAGTTCAGAAAACAGGAAATGCGCAAGAACATAAGAAAATTTGGCCATTCCTTTCATTTAAAATAGGATTATGTGCCTTGTACAGAAAAGACAAAAGCAGAGAATAGACAAACTGGTACACAACCATTTTCGCACTTTTACTATTAGGCTCAACAAGCATGCGCTGTTTCAATCAACGAATAAATAGTGCATTAAACTACTAAAGTGATGTGAAATGCTGGATTATTTTAGCTGTTTCAAGCTTTTCAATTCATTAGATCTATATAACAATAAAGAATAATGACTCGGCGCGCAGCGCCGGAAAAATTTTGACGTTTTTGCTTTTTTGAACTCAGTTTTCTGGACACACATTATTGCAACAGACAAATCAACAATATTTCTGAAAAAAATTTCGGGGGGGGGCATGTGCCCCCAATGCCCCCCCTGGCTACGCCTATGCCTCCCGGTGATAAAGTATATTGAGGGAAGGTCGGGCCCGCCACGAAGATAAAATTATTATTGTATTTCGACCGACTTGGAAAGGTAAACATTGTTCGGTCTTATCTTCTATTTGTTTTTGGAAATTCTCTTATCTTCTCCTGAACCCGAAAATTAGCTAAAATCTTATTTAATCTATATGATGACTGCCCAGTTAAGAGCTCGCTGTTGTTGTATTCAAAATTAAGAGTGTTACACAATTTAGGAACCAAAAATGTTTCGAGACAGCCTGAACCCTCGAAAACAAGTTAATTAATCAACTTGAGTTGTGGGTTGAGATAGGCCAACTGGCCTCGCGAGCATTTTGGGATTAGGTAGGTACTTACGGCTAGGAACTAGGGCGTGGCTCACTGAGACTCCCGATGAGAAGCGGTCAGCAACATTAGGACCGAGGGAGTCGAAGCCGTAGGTCAATAAGGGCCGTTGGGTTTAGAGTTGCAATACGCACTTAAGGAACCTGGCCAGCGCTACGAGCAGAGTAGGTACCTAAGTAACTCCCGAAGGCAAACACAGCCCGTGTCTGTATCACATAAGTAGATACAGGACGTATTTACAGACACTAGGTCGACTGCACATTCGCGTAGTAAATTAGCATTGTTTACCCAGTAATAATATAGGTATATCGAGGGTAAACCGGATCTGGGTCCCGGCTACGATTATCATTCCGTCTGTATATTAAAAGGTGAATATTTTTGATATTTCTTATCCTTCTCTTTCAAAACTTATTTATCTATTTTCTTATCAAAAATTCGATAAAAATTATTATCTGATATTTATCCACGATGACTGTCCAGTGTAGAGCTTGCTGTTGTTGGAATCATTGTTCATAGTGCTATAGGAACCAAAACATTTCTGAGAGTGAGCATTGGATTTGAAAACAAGTTAAATCATCAACTTGAGAATAGTTGGGGTTTGAGATAGGTCAACTGACCTTGCGAGCATACCGGGGTTAGGTACATAGGTAATCAGCTTAGGCTGTAGGGCGTAGCTGCCGAGATTCTCCGAAGGGAAGTGGTCAGCAATATTAGGACCTAGGGAGATCGAGGCCGTAGGAATTGAGGGTCGTTGGGCTGAGAGACGAACTTCGTGTCTCAAGCAACCTGACCAGCGCTGAGAGCAGTGCTAGTACTTAAGTAAGCCCCAAAGGTAAATACCTAGGTGTCTCTGTGTCGAAACGTAGACATAGAACACCTCAGTATTTATAAACTAACAGTCATTGTTTTACTAGCAAAGAAAAATGCTCCGATGGAACAAAAAAGGGGAATATACTTGGGATTGTGAATTATCGAGGATGTAAAAGGAGGGGACTAGGAAAAATCGCCCTATGTTATATGCCAAAAATCGCAAAATATGTTAAAAATCAGACTTTCTTCAAACAATGCAAAAAATCGAAGTATATTCTGCGGTCTCTGAAAAAACGTATTATTTTAAAATAATTTTCTCTGATTGACATAATATCTTAAAAGCATATTACGTAATGCAAGTTTTTGCAGACTTCATTCAGCTTTTGAGTTGCTTAATAATGTGACTGGAAGTGAAATGCTGTTAACAAATCATAATTAAGTTGTTCGTATTTCATTATTACTAAGCATGTCACTTAGCAGATACAGCCATTCTAAGTTTCAAAGTGCAAGCAATATTCAAATTACCAAAAAATTGATTGAAAAAAGCAGCGAATTAGCAATGCAGTAGCTAAGCGAATTGAATGAAATAGTACATATCGATGCATTCAAGACAATCGATGATATTGTTGGCTCAAAGCAGTAGGAAACACGGAAGCTGACGTGCAACAGACCTTATGTACGAGTAGATACTCTTTTACACATGTCTACAACAATTGTTTACTAAACTTTTACATTTTTCAAATGCCGCAGAATATACTTCGATTTTTTGCATTGTTTAGAGAAAGTCTGATTTTTAACATGTTTTGCGATTTTTGGCATATAAACATAGGGAGATTTTTCCTAGTCCCCTCCTTTTACATCCTCGATAATTCACAATCCCAAGTATATTCCCCTTTTTTGTTCCATCGGAGCATTTTTCTTTGCTAGTACCCTCCTTTTAATTAGCAAGATTTGGAAATACCATACTAGATTTCATTTACTGTGCGATTCTTCTGATAATTGAATGGTTTAAACTTTACAAAGCTACTAGTTGTAGAAGAAACAAACATTCTGATTAGTAATTCTTATGTTACGTAGAACATCCTGTAAAGAAATATGCTTCCAAAACTTTCTAGAGCTAAACTTAATTTACATTTTAAACTTTACACAAGAGTGTAAAGAATTTTAGTGGGATTAATAATTTCGATATTGCTAAGATATAACGATCAGAATTTATTAAGAAATGAAACCTCTATAATGTTCTAAGAACAAATTAACATTAGGTGTTAATCACTTTACACTATTCTTCATGCGCCCCTAGCAGACGTATCACATCTGTTTCCATATATATTTTACGACTTTAGAGAAAAATAAGTTACCGTGAGGCTCTAGAATGAAGCTTATTATATAGTGTAAACTTCACACTAGCTACGAGTGTAAAGAAGATTTTGGTCGGATTTGTAAATTTGATATTACTCGGATATTACGATCAACATTCATGAAAAAATTACGTCTCCATAACGGTTTAATAACAAATAGACACAGATGTAAACCACTTTACATCACTGTTGAGTGTAAACAAACGCGCCCAGCTGACGTCCCTTATTTGATTCCTTGTAAATTTTCAGATTTCGGTGTAAAGAAGTTGATTTTCATTAGTTATGCAAATCTCATTAATATTATGCTTTTCTCTTAAGACCACACATAGTTAGAATCTCGAAGGTTTTTATGGTCTCGAATTTCATTTCATCCTAATGTGCGTCAATCGAATTCTTATCTCAGCAAGTTTTATGTCAACAACCCAAGTCATCTTTTTATCTCATTTTCCATCTCTCGCAAAATGCGTTCCTATCGTCAAGAAATTCTCAGCACCGGCAACTTTGAACTTTCATTTAGCCACGTTATTTTGTACTGCGAATCGAACACGACTTATCTCACAGTTTTTTGGTATCTAAGGCTAAAAAAAAGAATGTTCCGCCTTCCAATCTCTCAATAAGTACGTTTCGCTTCGTGTTATTTTTAGTACGTTATGCTCGTTTAGCGTTTTATTCGCGCTACGTGCTCGTTGCTTATCTCCGATTTTTGTATATGAATGCGGGCGCCCGACAACTCATTACATTTCATTATTATTAATGTTATCTCTATTACGTGTATTAAACTTAGCAATACTATTAAGACCGGCTATCATTAAGTTAAATGAGCATCGTCATTTCTCTTTTGATAATCTCTAAATTAATTTATCATAGTTTTCTCGGATTATCTCTTGCGTTTTCTGCCATTGAACCTATAACCAACGTCTCTACATTTCTGGTGCGTTAGCCAAATCTCATGAAATTTTTTTGAAAACTCTTTCTAAAATCAAATGATATCTCCATTGTAATGTCGTGTTCTGTGTTATAATTATTCTCTTTATCACATGACGGATTTTTTCAGCAGTCGCATCGATTATCCTGAATTATTTGCGTATTTTTTCAAAACTAAATCTCACTTAGTCGTATTTGCGTGATTTAACGACGGCAAACTCACTATCAAACGAATTCGAGGACATCGTATCAAAAGCTCAATATCAAGCGGAAAAAGGTACCTCAGCACGTATTTTAAGGAGTAGTTCACAATTTAATTTTGATAAAAATTCAATCGATTCCCCTAATCAGTCAAAACCTCATACTTTTAGTGACGATAATCCTTTTCAATTTTTCCCAAAGTTGAAAAATTTGGAAAAGTTGTAGAAATTAAAGAATCTCAGAAAAATATTAAAATGGATGCTCAAGCTGTAGCTTTGTTGCAACAAACTGTCTCGAAAATTGAAGAATTGTATGAACATCGTCCAATCTCTGTTGCAACAACACCCCCATTATCAGTTTTTAGTGGAGAAGGTGATCAAATTTGGAGTGAATGGGAGAAACAATTCAGTAATATCTCAATTTTGGCCGGGGCTTCTCAACTAGAAAGAAAAATTGCACTTCTCTCTACGTATTTAAAAGGATCAGCTTTCACATTTTTTCAAGATTTAACGCATCGTCAACCACCTCTCCAATTATGGGACGAATATTCTCAAAATTTTCGATTAAGGTTTCCAGATAATCAACATATAGATATCAAACGTGATCAGTTAGTTGCTCGATATCAGTTACCTCACGAATCTGTTTTACAGTATGCCTCTGACATAAGACGTTTAGCTGAAAGAGCCCAGCCTGGCTGGACAGGAAATGACGAAAACGATTTCATTAAAAGTCACTTTATCTCTAAGCTTTTGCCGCATCTCCGAGTATGGGTTCGTAATGCATCCCCTAAAACATTTGAAGAAGCTGTCTCTGAAGCGTATAAGCAAGAAGTAAATCAGACATACGATAATCAGTATCTCACTAGCACTCCTACCATTGGTTCGAAGCCAGAAAACTTATTATTTTCAGGATATTCTGCTACGGATCCCAAAAATATAAGAAATAATAAAAATAACGTATCATTTCCAAGTAATTCAGGCGAAAGACAATCTCAGTTTTGTGAACCGATTGCCAGTCAACCACCTATGGATAAACAGTATTTGAGCCAGTACCAAAATCGAAATTCTTTAAATAGAAACCAGGTACCTGTAAGATTTTCAAATAGGGATGCGCACATTACTTGCTTTTTCTGTGGTAAGTTGGGGCATAGGGAAGTGAACTGCAGAGGAAAACAAAGGGCTAATCAGCATGAACATCCGATTCGTTATGATTCTCGTTATAATTTTCAATCTCAGCAAAATAACCGGTTTATCTCAAATCAGCCAAATTACCGAAATAATCAGAACACTCGTTTTTCACAACCCCCTTTTCAAAGTCGCTTTCAATCAAGCCAGACATTCCAGCCCCGTTTGTCTAGTAGGCAACCAACAGGAAATTTTGTTCGGGCAGCCCATGCGGAGGATGAGGGGTCTAATATTGATGAGAAAGGTGTTGGAATGGGTTGCGGAGAAAGCCATCAGGTTTCGGCTCCTGAAATGTTACATTGTGCTGACCCAGACCTTTTTCAAACAAACTCTCATTTTTGCGGTGTTCCCTCCATGAGGACATTAAGTGTAGTTGTGTCCGACCTTGCTAATGATGATAAAGATGATGTCGAGCCTACTGTTGAAGTGGAAGATGAGATTTGCGAAGGTGGCGCAAACAATATGTTGTATGAATGTGACCAATTTTTGTGTTTTTCCGCACTCTCATTGTACTCCGTTAGCAAGGAGGGAGATAGGCAACCACTGTCTGAGTTACGCCACGTGCCGGCTGATAATTTTTGTTGTGCTAGCTTACGAAAGGGATGCGCGCAGCTTTTGTACGATACGCGATACTATTTAATCTTATGTTTAGTATTTTCTCTTTTCGTACCTTGCTGTCCTTTGAACCGTACACCTCAAATTAAATCATTCTTTTTGTGTCAATCTCACCGAAATGGGCATGCTCTTTCGATCCCAAAAAAAGTTCACTGTGTTTTACCCCAGCTTTTTGATAGTGCTGCTAAAAAAGTGTTAATTAAAATTTGGACACCTAGAAATAAACCCGCCGAAACGTTTGCTGCTAAATGTTATCGTAAATCACGGACTATTTGTACGAATTTCGGTTTCTTTGGATCTAAAGGCATTGTTAGTGATACCACTCAGTATACCCCATCTTCTGTTTGGGAATGCAAGCGTGCATGGGAAACAAAATTTTTAGATACTACCCCTTTGATTCAAATTCAACCAAATTTTTGGTCAACAAATAAATCATTAAGTATCTCTTTTGTGTGGTGTTGCAATGATCATTGTTTTACTCAAACTAATTTTATTTTGGAAGTCGGTCTGATATCCTCATATGACGGAAAAAAAATTTTAAGTGACTTAGGCGACACGGGAGGTTGTCAAGCTCCGGTAGGTTATTGCAATCATACTTCTAGTACAATAGTATGGAATAAAAATTATTTTAAGTCGCTTTGTCCCCTTACAAGTAGCGGTGTTTTTGAAGCTCATCTTTTAGAGAAATTTCTTACAGTAGAAAAAGTTCAAGGAGCATTTACTCTTTTGTTTCAAAGTTCTCAATGTTACCTCACAAATGCGTTTGAGACAGCTCAAAATGTTGTAGTGCAATTCACGAGTTCTGATCCCTTAAAAATTAATTTTACGAAAAATATAACACCAACCTATGATTCTGATCCAGTGAATGCTAAATTACAATTTCTTTTCGATAAAATAAGAAATTTCGAATCTCAATTATTTAGAAATGTTTGGCTCGAACTCTGCAGATCAGCTGATCGAAATTTAAGAATAATCTGGCAACTTTTACAACTTGATCCAACTTTAGGAGCTAGGGCTTTATTAGATCGCGATAATATTCATGCCTCTTTTGCAGGTGAAGCTCTCATAGTGTGGGACTGTTCCACGATCATCCCGGATGAAATTTTTTGGAATTTTACGGTTAATAATATTTGTTATTCTTTTTTACCAATAAGCTTTCGAAATAAAATTTTATTTGTGATCCCAGGTAGCCATGATTTAGTACCGCATTCTCCCATTGTTGATTGTAATCACAAATTATCAGGTATATTTGAGAAAAATAAGGAGTGGTATACCTCTCATGGATCAATTCATGTTACTCAAGTACCTCTAGAAATCACATGGCATTCAAATTGGTCAACGTACACTTTCTATGCTTCTCCTTTATTTCATGAACGTTTTTTCGCTGAATCTTTTCAGTCAATAGGATTGATAAGAAATTATATGTTCAGAACAATATCTTTAGAAGATCAGTTAAATCGCTTAATGAATTACACTGCTGAATTATCTCTTAATCCAAATGTAATATCCGAATTTTTGAAGGGCACAGGTTCATTTTTATTCCAATCATCGGTAGATTTTAGTCACTCTTTAGAGAATCTCCTTGTTAATGGCACGCATACTATCATAGGAACCGCTGATAAAATCATCTCAGGACCGATTCAATTAATTATAAATGGAATAATTATTGTAGTTTTAGTGATAGTACCTACTTTTGTGTTATTTCGATACCGCATGCTTTGCTCTAAATCTTTTCATATTTACAGACGACCCCAGCGAAGACTATCCCAGGAGCGCATAAAAATTCGACGCGGAGGTCAATCTCTATACTTGACAAAACAAAAAAAAGATAGCGACTTCAGTGATACCACTGAGGAAAATATCGCGATCGATAATACCACAACTGAGCCAAAAGATAATGATGGGAGAAGTTCCGCTCAAGTACGTCAAAGTACCGATGTTGAATCACCATTTACTCAATTTTTAGTTCGTGCTTTTACCCCTTTTTTAAAATCTCAATCAGATGCTGAAAATATTGAAATGAGTAGCTGTGCTCTTCCAGGTTTAAACAATGCAACTCCGATTGTTTCAGTTAGAATAGTCAATCGTATGAATCCATCATTTTTCATAGACTCTCATGCATTAATAGATACGGGTTCTGAAGTTACTATCATTGATGATGAAATCAGAAAAGAGTTAAACCTAACATTATATCCTCCTTTAAGCCCAACTACAACTATTACACAAGCGGGAAGTGATGAAGCGAAAGTTTTAGGAAGTGTGTGGTTTTATGTACATTTTGAAACAGAGAAGGGGCTGTCACCTCCTGAAATTGTGCGAGCTCAAGTTATCGAAAATTGTATAGCTAAATTTCTCATTGGAACTGATTATTTACGAGGTTTTTGTCAACTCATCATCTCTTGGAAAAATGGGAAAATTTCATTTGGCTCTCACGAATTAAAAATGCCTAGACCTCTCCAGATAAATGATAAGCCTGGAAATGTTGCCACTTTGCGAACCAAAACAGTAATCCCACCGAGAAGTATGAGTTTTGTCAGTCTAAACATTTGTAGCCCATATAGTCGATTTAATAATCTAGTTTTTGAACCGTGTCCCATTGCTATGCAAAAATATTCTGTATGTATCAGTTGTACTATTGATAACCCCATAAATGAAAGTATATGTGCTAGTTTGATTAATATTAATAATTATCCTTTAATTTTATATGCTGGTACTAAATTAGGTGAAGTCCGAGCTCTCTTACAATGTAAAAATTGTAATAATTCGATTACTCATATGGCTAAGGGATCTCAAATAGTTAAAGCTAGCAAATCATCAGTGCTCAAGGGAATCCCAGGTAATCCCAATTTGACTTATGATGAAAAAGAAAAACTCTTAAATTTATTGAATCAGTATTCACGTCTTTTTGTAACTGATGAAAGAGATTTCGGAAAAACTGATTTAACTTCTCACACGATAAATACTGGAGATGCAAAACCGATTAAGCAACAGCCCTATCGTGTGCCCTTTAAACAGAGAGAGATTATTGATGCTGAAATAGAGAAAATGCTGGAAAATAAGATAATCTCACTATCTCAAAGTCCATGGGTTAGTCCACTAGTAATGGTTCCAAAGAAAAGTGGAGGATATCGTCTTTGCGTAGATTATAGAAAACTCAATAATTTAACGAAAAAGACTCGTACCCGTTACCGCGCATAGATGATATTTTGGATACTCTCAACGATAGTTCATATTTTACAACTTTAGATCAGGCTTGGGGCTATTGGCAAATCCCAGTAAGCGATGAAGATAAGGAAAAAACTGCATTTGCTACTTATAATGGACTTTATGAATTTAATGTACTCCCTTTTGGTCTTTGTAATGCCCCCGCTACTTTTCAACGCCTCATGGACCTCTTACTCGCTGGATTGCAGTGGGATATCTGTTTAGTTTATTTAGATGATATTCTCATTTTTAGTAAGACTTTTAACACGCATCTCGAACGTATAGCTCTCATTTTTGAAAAACTCTCGAAAGCAGGACTAAAGTTACGATTAGAGAAATGCAAATTTGCACAAAACGAAACCTCATATCTTGGTTATGTAATCTCAGCGGCTGGTATAAATCCCGACCCGTTAAAAGTGAAAGCAGTCGAAAATTTTCCAACTCCAACGTCTTCTGATAGTGTTAAAAGTTTTTTGGGACTAGCTGGTTATTATAGACGATTTATCTTGAATTTTGCTTATATCGCAGAACCTCTTTATGCATTATTGCGTAAAAATCATAAATTTGTTTGGACACCAAATTGCGAAAAAGCTTTCAAATTTCTCAAGGATTCTCTTATCTCAGCTCCGGTTTTAATTTACCCAGATTATTCTAAGCCATTTTCGATTCACACAGATGCTTCCAATAAAGGCATAGGTGCCATACTTTCTCAAGAGCAGAATGGAAAAGATCACCCCATTTCATTTATAAGTCGAAAATTAAAGCCTGCTGAACAAAATTACCCCGTTTTCGAAAAAGAGGGACTAGCCGTGGTGTGGGCAGTTAAACAATTTCGAACCTATCTCTTTCAACAAAAAGTTGTCATTGTTACAGACCATGCAGCTTTACAATATATTCTCACGAAACCCAACCCCTCTCCCAGAGTATCTCGATGGGGTTTAGCCCTGCAGGAATACCAAATAGAAATAAGACATAGGCCAGGAAAAAATCACCAAAATGCTGATGCTCTTTCTCGCTGTTTTCACGTGAGCTCTATGATAAAGCAAATTGATATCTCACTTGAAAAAATAATAAAATCGCAAAAAACGACACCTTTTGTCTTTCTATGATACAATTTTTGAGTAACTCAGAATTGCCAAAAGATGATAATGAAGTTCGTCGCATTGTACATACTCATCATAGCTTTGCGTATGTTGATAATGTATTAGTGTACATTGGACCACCAACATTTAAGCAACCGTTGGAGCTCATAGTTATCCCACCTGAACTAAGGCCACAGATTTTGCACCTTTTTCACGATGATGTTTTTTCTGGTCATTTTGGCTTCAAACGCTCATATAATCGCATCCGTGAGAGATTTTATTGGGCTAATTGCTATAATGACGTGAAAAATCATTGCAGTCAATGTGAAAAATGCTTAACAAGAAAATCACCTTCTAGGCCTATAAGAGCCTCTTTAATGCCAATCCCTGTTAGTGGACCTTTTGATCGGATAGCCACTGATGTTTTAGGTCCTCTACCTCTGACTGAATTTGGGAACAAATATATAATAGTTTTTACAGATTATCTCACAAAATATTGCATGACCGCTCCTTTACCTCAAATTACTGCTGAGTATACAGCACACGCATTTCTCATGAAAGTTCTTTTGATGCACGGATCCCCTGAACAATTACTTTCAGATCAGGGAACTAATTTTTTATCTAATCTCATTAAAGAAATCTGCAAATTTTGTGACATTAAAAAAGTAAATACTACCCCTTACCACCCTCAAACAGATGGTTTAGTTGAGCGTTTTAATAAAACTCTGGCTAATATTTTGTCAATGTATGTAAACTCTAATCACAATGACTGGGACCGTTTCCTTCCTTTTGCAACATTCGCCTATAATACCTCAGTTCAACAGTCTACCGGGTATACCCCATTTTTCTTATTACATGGACGTGAGGCACGATTTCCGGTGGACGCATCTCTGAATCTTAAACCTAGCCGTTATATAATAGACTTAGACGATTATATCACAAATTTTTATAAATTTATGCATGATGCATGGCAGGTAGCTCATATGAATATTTCAAAAGCTCAACAGACCCAAAAGTTTTACCATGATTTGAAAAGTCGTGATTTAGAAATTAGCGTTGGAGATGTTGTCTATAAATATAACCCCACAATTAAACCTGGTCAAATTCGGAAATTTGCTCATTTTTGGAACGGTCCTTATCTTGTTGAAAAGATTAATTATCCCACGGTTTTTATCAAAGACGCTAAGAACGACATTGAGCATATTCATGTAAATCGTTTAAAAAAAGTGAAAAATTGTGAATTGAATATGCCAAATAAAAAGGTTGAAGAAAATAAGCGAAAAAATTCCGATCTTATCCCATTTAAGCCAAATCATCCATATAATCTGAGACCTCGAACTTGATAGCATATTATATTGATAAAAATTGATTATATAATATTATATGCTTATGCTTGCTTATGTTTACTTATAGATGTCTGTGCGTACCCCAACACCGCTTGATGACGGTAGGCGTAGTAAGGCCACATCAAATGCAAGTGATAACTGGAAACGAGTCGCTCAAAAACCTCAATCAATGCCCCAAGTATTAGTCGATCAATGGCTATCTAAATTGCATCGGCGACCTGGTGATGCAGTGGCACGATCTCGGCCCCATTGAAGCGGTGGAAGAAGGCGGAGTGATCTTGCAAATTCTGTCTCTTTGTGGCAGGTAAAGGTGGAGCGGTTTCAATGGCGCGATCGTCGGCTCCGCAACCTCCACTGAGCCCAAGCGCTATTTTAAAGAATTATTGCAGCAAGCTGTCTGATGGACTTGCTGCTCACACGATTGCTAGTGGCGTTTCACCGTTTGCTCATAAGGTCTTGGACTTATACAGGTGTTATTGATTTTTTGTGTCCTGGTACAGATTCTGCTTTAAAATTGCCTAGAGGATATTTGGTTCCATGGTGTGTTAATCTGCATTTATTTGCTCTTGGCGGTGTTCCCTGCTGGCTCGGAAAATGCTGTGTTCTTCTGAGGGAATGTGTTTTGTTGCCCCATGAGGAGGAGAAGCAGCCTTGCCTGCTTTTGTTAGTGTAATGTTTTAGATATTAGCTGGCTGAGCTACATGAATTCGGGGACAGAGATTGAGGAAGCCGTCTTTCTCCTGCTTCTGTAAGTTCTCATGGTGCGGTGAGTTCTCAATTCCTGTCTGAAGTAATTCTTTTTGCTCCTCGTTTGTTCCTGCCATTGCTTCTGCCCAGTTGTCTACTGGATTGCCTGCTGTTGCTTTTCAGCAGGAAGCTTCACTGTCCTTGCTGCATGCTGCTTGACCGTGCTTGCTTCTGGGAGCAGCGGTATGCTGGAGGAAGAAATGGCCCAGCCACCTGCCAACAAGTCCAGTGTCATTAGCCTGGGCCTGAGGCCAAGTATGGTCAGAATTTTTGGCAGAAAAGACAAGAGATGATTTCTAGTGCTTCTGCAGCCTTCGATAGCTGGCATATGAAAGCAGAGCGTGCTTTCAGGGGTTGTGATTGTGTTTCCAGTGTCTTTGTTTCAATCATTTAATTGTCATGTTAGTGCTGTCTGATTGCTTTTCTCTTTGTATTTTTCAGAATTTGTTCATTTCTGCAACATTCTGACATATGTGTAATTATAAGAATAGAAGTGTTATTTATTTCTGTATGGTTTATTCATACTTTGATGAGAAGTGGAAAGAGAATCCCTGAAGGTTTGTCAAAGAAGAATCCCAAATTGCTGAAGTGCAACATGTTGACCAACAGTTCAGATTTTTCATTAAAAAATAAATTAGTTTTTACCTCAGTTCAAATTGGACTCACATTTTCTGAAATTGATGCATTAGTTCTTCTCAGCTGAATATCTGAACTGCCATGCCCTGAGTCATGCTATACAGTTTGAAATGAACAAAGCCCACGGTCTTGAAATGACTAGGAAGAAAGCAAAGAAGCTGATTTTCAGCTGTTTTTAACCAGCTAATATTGGCTGAAAGCTTTCCTACAAATCACACAGTTGTGCTGAACTGAGCAATGCAGACTTGTCTCTACTTCATTCTTAACAAAGCCAATCTAGTCTGAGTCCCCAGGAAGCTTCATGCTCATCAACCAAAGTCACCTTTGTCTCAGCCACATCTTCAAAATGCAATGATTGTCAGAGCTCCCTGCCCAAGGTCCTTGAACCTTCATTTGTCAGATGCCATTTTGAAATGCTAACTGACCATGAATGATCTCAACAAGTTTCAGTGAGCCTGCAAGCCAAGGCAATGCAGCCCTGCCCTCTGACCTCTGAAGGCACAAGCTTGGCTTGGGAAGAGCCAGGCCAGCAAAGCCTGCTGAAAGGCTGGCTGCTGCTGTGCCGCGCCAGCCTCCCATCTGTGAAGGCAAGTCTGAGCACCTGGCTGAGCCTCAGCCAGCTGCTGGCTGCTGGCCCCCACGAGGCAGCTGGAATTGGTGGAACAGCTGGCCCAGCACAGCTGTGAAGAACAGCATCTGTCATTTCTTTGATGTGTCTCTGCCTTCACTCTAATTGGTGAGTTTCGGGATATCTCTGAAAGCTCTTTCACATTGAATTGAGAAATCAGCTGTTCCTGAATGAGTTTCATTAGCGGTGTGGTGTTCCCTTTACAGAATATGTTGATTGTGTTGTTGATTTTGGAGCTCCTGATTTGTAACTATATTGCCTGAGAGTTGCTGAATGGTGCCATTCTGTTGAAAACATGTCTCCAGCACCGGTGTCATTCTGGATACAGATTGGCTGTATGAGAACCCATTTATCATTTGTTGATGTGGGCCTGCGTTTCCAGCTTTGTTTGTTCTGCTCTTTATCCATGTATTTCCATTTGCAAAAATTGTGTTTTGTGTTTCCTGAATGAATAGTGAAACTGTCTTTAACACTGTTATGTGTTAGCCTGTTTCAGCTTGACGTCCCATTTGATTCTGTAAATTTTCTGTATTTCTCGGCAAAATTGCAGCTTCTACAAAGTTTCCAGAATTTACATTTAATTAGTGAAAAAAACCCCACATACCAGTTTTTGCTTTTTTTTTATGATTTTATTCCGATTTGCAATTCTGATATTACTCGGATACAGCTTAATAACATTTATGAAAAATTGCATGTCTACAATTGTCTGAGGACAAATAAACAAAGAGTGTAAACTACTTATATCACTGTTGGATGTAAACAAACGCGCCTACGTGACGTCTCACATTTGATTCTTTGAAAATTTCTAGACTCCAGGAAAAAAATGAGGTTTCTGGAATGCTCAAACGAAGATAGATACATATGTAGTAGTGTAAATTTCATGTAAAGACCTAGTGTAAAGAAGATTTTGGTCAGATTCGTAATTTTGATATTGTTCCGATATTACAATTAATAATTATGAAAAAATTAAGTCTCCATAATGTTCTATGGGCAAATCCAACAATAGGTGTAAAAACCACTTTACAACACTGTAGAGTGTTAACATACGCGCCAGACTGGCATATCAAATTTGGTTCCTGGTCTATTTCTAGACTTGATAATCGTGTCCCTGACTATGTATAACTGGAGAAGCAGTGCAGAACAAACAAGACAGAAACGCATTTTAAACACCAAAGCCTTTGACTTTTACATTGGCTGAATATTAATGTATAGACAATTTGTCGGATATGCACCTTATTGTTAAAAGCGTACAATTTAGCTCTTTTGGCTCTATTGGACTTATCCCGACTTCGGACGGAGAAAGTGGCGAACAAAAAACGCAACAAAAACGCATTTTCCATCATTTAGAACACTGTAAACTTTAAAATTCCGTATCGAACTTCCCATTGAGTTTGAAGAAATTCGGTTTGGTACAATTTTGTAGCTTTTAAATTGTAGTACATTCCTGTGTGCCAAAATTCTCTTGCAAAAATTATTTGGTATGATTTATTAATCAAAAATGGAAAAACGTGTTTTTTCGGCCTATTTTTTACCCCCCGATTTCGAACTTCATACCCCATAAATAACTCAATATTGCGTTTTTAAATACGGTTTGTTGCGATGTGTAGCCCCTGAGAGGCACTTTATTACTGCTGTATTCACTAATTCTGACTCATAAGCGGAAAATTGGCAGAGAAATCTTAGCTAAAATCAAGCCTTTTTACACACTATCCACTAGAGTGTAAACTTTAAACCCCAGGATTCCACCATAGAGCGTAGAAGACTTTGCTTATATGCAGAATGTAGCCTTGATCCAGCCTTTATTTCTCAAGTCAAAAAACATTTAAAAAACTTATAACCGGAGTTAGTATCAGACATGTTATAAATAGAAAACTCGACTAAAAAGTGCTTTTTCACCTAGATTTTCGCACTTTACACTGCCATTCGAGAACTAATTCGAATTTCGAAAAACAAAAAAATGCAGTCATCTGTGGAATCCATCCTCTATAATCCTAAGGTTCAATTGTTCGAGTCATCAATACGCAGTTGTCCACATGCCGTGACAAAAGCGTCCCAAAATTTGTCCTATGTTAAACGTTACACAAAAACTTACACCTTCTTTACACAGTAAGCGGAGTTTCAAGAAAAACAAAAAACACATGGGCAATAAATTTTTTTATTATCTTTCCTTTAAAAACCGCATCTTCCAGAAGTGTCCCGTTATAGCTGTAGGGGGGTGCAAGGTGCGTTAGGGGTACTGTATATAAGATAGTATCGAAAGCAACGCGCTTACCAAGATTATGCTATTCAAAGTTTCAAAGCCGCTGAAATGCTATTTTTGCGGTTAATATTGAGGGACTCGAAACAACGTCTTTTAGATAGGGGTACTTGTAGTCTGTTTCAAAGTTATTCAGCAGGAAAATTCGAAGTCAATTCCATAAAGTCAATCTTATGCCTTTCATCCAATTGGCTATCGTCCATTTCACGTTATTCTCATACGACACGCTTTCTGAGAGTTTCGACTCGACTACGGTTAACTTCGACACGTCAAAAATTACAATACCTCAAAATGACATATATGTATGTTGCTTAGCTTTTCACACTGAACATCATGGTACTATTTGTTTTGCTCAAAAATTAAAACTCGTGCTACAGTAGGCTAAAGTTACAAATTTTGTTACTTTTTACATTTTAGGCTATCTGTATTAAAATCCGATTTCCTCAACTTGTACGGAAAATTAGCAAACGAGATAAGCACCAATCGATCTATCGCAAATTTATTATTACGAGAAATTATACCACGTTATGGAGTCCCCAAGAAATTTTTAACAGATCAGGGGTCAAATTTTACATCTACCCTTATTTTGGAAGTCTGTAAATTATTAAACGTTCAAAAAAATATTTACAACCCCATATCACCCCAGTGTGATGGGTTGGTGGAACGTTATAATCGAACCTTGATTGATGGTTTGTCGAAGCTGAGTGCGCGTTCCCAGTATGATTGGGAGCAATTTTTACCTTTTGCATTATTTGCATACCGCGCAACTCCGCAACTCGATTAATATATCTCCTTTTCTCAAAATGCTTTATGGTCGCGAACCAGCATTTCCTCTCGACACTTTACTAATAAATGACTTTGTGATAAATCCGAATTTACCTTCCGTTGCAGAAAAATATGTCATTGATTTAAAGCTGACTTTACAAGACTTGCATGAAATCGCATCTCAAAATTTAACGCAAGCGCGTAAGCAGCAGAAATACAATATGACAAGTCCGTAACGCAAACAAATTTTTCTCTTCGGATATAGTCTATCTTAATAATACCTCAGTCATTCAACCTGAAATAGGTAAATTATCACCCAAGCGTGTGGGTCCATACCGAATTATTGACTTTACCTACGCCTGAAACTGCGAAAATCGCATATGTCTATAACCCTCTTATCGTTCATCATGTTCATAGGAATAGACTTCTGCCTGAGCATAAACTACCTTATTCTGACTTAATTGTGGGAAAACACGCGTACGTCCCTGGCGATTTTGTGTTGGTTAAATTACCACATCGCCCTCTTGCCCCGGCAGTTGTCATAAGTTTTGAGGATTTACCGGCAGGGAACAAAAGCTAAGGATCAGTGCGTCTATACGTTTATTAAATGGCTCTAAACAGCACATGCCGTACCATTATCTAATGTTTTTCCTTTTGCAGACCCATGGCTGCAGAAGGCACCCTAAGCAAAGAGGCATTGCTGGAGGCAGCTGGTCGCCGATGCAAATTTGAAGATCCCAAGTGTCCTTAGATGAGTTTTGTTCGGCGTTGACCAGTATGGCTTTGGAGCGGGGTTTGGTTGTACCAGACCTGTTGCCACAAAACGACAATAGTCGTGTTAGCGGTTTACAAGCATTCACTGCTAGATGGGTTAAACACAAAGTAGCACATAAAATTAAAAATCATACCAAGCGTATAAACGATCAACAGCTCTGTGGGAGAACAGATTTTATAGATTTCCTTGGTAACCCTCAAGGTACCAAGGAACAGGCCTATGCCTACGGTCATAGTCTCCGACGACCAGAAGTCATTTGCCGCCATTTTGGCGTTAATTCAACCATCAAATTTGACTAATGGCACACTATTTTTAGGCTACGATTCCGAATTTGTTAATGACAGGAAAGGCAGGCATTATAAGACCTGACTTGCATTTTCAGCAATTATGTCCCAATCTACCAGGACTTCCATGGCCCATTCGTACGCTACGTCCAAGCTGCGAGCGCGAACGGTCATGTGTTCTGCTGGGACCTGGCAAAGTTCCCGCAACCTCCGTTCGGGCTTCACCAGTTGCTCGAAACACGTTGCCAAACGTGTATATGGTTTGTTACGATCCTACGCAAGATTGACTTTGCGCATTTTCACGTATACGGTCCAACTTTTGAGGAAATTTTGGCAATCCCAGATGCAGAAATTCGGAAAATCAACTGCACTGGAAGGATCCGTTCATCGCTAATTTTATCGATATTCAGCCATTAGCGAGAGAATTTACTCGTCGTTTTTGCATCACAGCGCGTTCACACACATTGAAGCGTTTGGCTGAGTTCTTATTTGACATGTATCTTGACCCAAACGCGCCTGATAACTTCGGACAGGCGTGAGCTTACCTTTAACTCGGGACATGCAGAATTATTTAGTGATGGACGTCCTTATAACTATCGATGTTTTTATATTGATAGAAGGGACATCGCAAAATAATCGCATTACTGACGACAGAAAGCCTATGTCGGTCTCGTTTGTAGGCGATGAATTGCACATTAAGGCCACTGGCCCGAAAGCCAGAGTGCGTATACCATTGTCGACTAGCAAACCACCGCAAGGACAGTCGACCAGCACAGCTGCTGAAGCTGAAGTAGAAGTTGACTCGAATGGCGAAGAATTAATTAGAGTGCTGAGGACTTCTATGGCCCGGTTCCACAACTTCCAGCGGCCATAGCAGCAGCCACCACCGTTGCCTCAGTAACGGAAGTGTTGGCTCACACTAATGTTTTCGACAATCCTGACCTACAACTTCAGGGTTCGCAGGCCGTTGCCGACTCAGTTTCGGGCCCGGCTCATGCACCTGATACTGAACCAAAATCTAAACCAACCAGTTCGAGTACACCTGCATCTGCGTTTTCTTCGCAAACCGACATTCCATATGATTCGCCCATGGTCGATGTAGAACCGATCTCCACTGAAGACGATGATTTATCTCCTAAGCGTTTAGTCATGGCGTTATCTGACACCGAGGCGGAAAGACAAGCTAATTTGTCGCCACCGCGCTCTACACGCGTGGCATTGGCTAGAAAAGGCTGTTACCGTTTCGCAACCAATTGTCTCGCAATCGCTTGCGGCGGACCAACAAGCGCCCTTGGGCATCAGTTCGTTCGGACCTTGCCGACTTCACAGCCAGGTCGGGTAGAGCGTGATTCTGAGCCCGATGTGATTATGACTGAAATTATAGGTTTTCCGGCCGGTGACACAACAAATTTTACCCGCGCACAAAGTCCCACAAGTAGCATTGTATACGCAAGTCACGACTCATTCCGCGCCACAAGGCGTGTCGGCACTAGATGCTCGTTTTATGGCTCCTATGGCCATGACGGGTGTGTTGAGTACTGTGGCGACTATTCATCCACAGGCAATTCAAAGTCAGTCGTCAAATAGGGAAGTCGTCATACCCCGATGATGCAAGCTATTTGCTAACGTATGGTCATGTAATGAAAGCGCGAGAGTGCAAAGCCGCCGCGCTACATTCAGCATTTTTTCACCATGATGGAAAATATGACGCGGAGAACCTCCGTGCACTGTCGCATCAGTCGTATTGCACGAGTTACATGACTGTTTGGGTGAAGTTGAAGGAACGCGTCTATATGATCAGCTGGTTGAAGCTGCACAAGTGTACTTTGACCGAGTGTATGCAATCCATTTGCAGCACGCGACTTCAACTGATTCCCGTCATGTCCATTAGTGTGGCCCTTGACCGCACAGTCTTTGGCTGGATGTGGATCGTCCACCCGCACCTCAATTTATCAGCAAATTGAGTGTGTTTAACCGATTGTTTTATCCCGACCAATATTTTGTGCGCATACGTTTCTTTATTACAACGGGAATGATGTTGTACGACGTGCCATTAGAGTATTTTGGTGGTGCACCCGCACCTTGATGCACCGACTGAAGTGTCTGATGGTGTTGCACATCAGGTTCGCCCGGAGTTATATCCACACAGGATGTCTCCAGCGCCAGATCATATGGCACCCATCTTAATATCGGCACGTCAGATGGTCGATATTTTCGATACTTTCCGAGAATTTCAAGCATTATATGATTTGAGTATCAACACATGACGGTCTTTTCTTCCATAGATGTCATGCGCGTTGACAGCGCTTTTGGAATTCCTGGACAGGAAGTTCCACTTCTTTTTGCATACGCTACGGAAATCCCGGAATAGGCTGGCGCATGGTGGAGCAGTTACGCCGCATGTTGCGCGTAGCGTTCCTCGGTGAATCTTATACACCTTCGCCAAGTGAGGTTTTTCCGAATTCCCGGATTTAACAGCACAAATTGAAAGTCCTCATGTTTTACATAACATGATTTGGCAAATTCGGCTGGCAACCGATCCGCCGCTTGAAGTTCTCGTTCAGTTCGATCGTTTTAGAGGTCGACAAAAATTGGTCTTTTTCCTAAAACATCGAATTCAAGGCGAATTAGAAAAAATTTGTAGACAAAGGCAAGTAACAGGCATCCTTGCAGGACCCTAGCGGATCCGTAGCAAGCCTTGAATTGCCAGAAGTCGACCTTTCCTTGGAAGCACAAATTAAAATGCGTAGAATACGCATGACGATCGAGAAACGTGATCGTGAGAATTTGCCACGGAAATGCCACGACAGGCAGACGAAATTACGTGCCGCCGGTTCTCTTACTGAAGCTTACGAGGTTCATCATATGCCAGAAGACGAACATAAGGCAAAATTGAACCGATTTTATGACACCAAGTCCGAACACGCTTTGCGCTTCTACTGAAAAACTTGGAAAAGCAACGAGTCAGAAGACTCGGCTCAAGCTGAAGTTGCAGCTAAATTAAAAGCGCATTTAGGCCCAAAGGGATCGAGGCGGCAAGAACCGCAAGCATCCCGGCAACGCTATGCTGCAACGCATCACCGTTCACAATCGCAAGCACAACAGCAAACGCAAGTAAACTGCATATACAGCAATATACCAGACCGCAAACTCAACCGCGGCAACAACAGCATTTTACAGGACCGTGTGAGCGTTCCGGAAGCGTATTCACAGGCTGATGCTGGTCATCTGTTGCGCTCGCGACAGCAGCAGCCTTACGAATATCGCCGCCAACCACAGTCGAACCGCGGAACTCATCAGACCGGTCACAATCCCGCTCAACGGCAGCAATGGGATCAATCGTATCGCTCTCCGTTGGAACAAAGCCAACCAGCCACCGGGGATTATCAGCCACAACCTCGACCGGGTCCACTTCTTGCCAAAACCGTGGCCTGTTAATCAACAACAACAGCGTCCACACGAACCTTCTCACCAACGAACTTACGGTTTTACGCCAGAGCAATTATTTACTCCAACGCCACCCATACCGCATTGTTATGCTGACGACTACGAGGACGATGACGATTTTGAGGATGACGATCGACTCCGGCCGATCCACGTCAACGCTTATGCCAACACATGTATGGGCGTAGGCAATCGCCATATCAATATCGTGAGCGTTCGAATACGCGTCACGCGAACCGGAATCCGATCAGGAATATTTTCAATGACAACGACGTCGCGGAAAATCATACGGCTCGTGCGTCAATTACCGCAATCAATATTAATTTTCAAGTTCGACGTACTGAACTTTGGAACTCTGCGCTTGGCATCGAATTCGACCAGCAGCTTTTAGTCAATTTTTTTTTCGTTTTTTTGTCCTGATGTGGATTCCAGGACTTCGTGTATCATTTATTTCTTGTGTATTTTTTCTCTTGTCATTTTTCTCTTACTGTAAATTTTTCTTCGACAGTGCTCGTATTTTTCCCCGTAATCTCGCATAATTTGCCATTTTTCTCGTTTTTTCATTACCTCGTATTTTAATTCGTCAGTGACTTTAATTTTTTGCTCAGCATAATTTTGCCTAATCATTCCGTGTCTTAATTTTTCTTGCTCAATTATGTTACTATTATGGTACCTTAACTTTTTAACGGACAAGGGGTTAATTTATACCCAATCTACAAAATTTTTCAATTCAAAATTTTTCTCATTACCCGGGGACTGAAGGAGGCTGATTGGACAGCATAATCAAATATTATGCTATGTTGTCCAAGACCGGAGTTCATCATTACTCGGGCAACAATATAGTTCCTAGCGCCATTGCCAGTGTTGCTTGAGAGGTTTCCTGAGTGCGAACGAGTCATGCTGGCCGTTACCGGTTATCGATATTTGTTATTTTTTTGTTCTTTTTATTTTCGTTTTTCACATCTGCTCAGGATGAGGCGTTGCGAACGCCAGAGTTGAGGCGTTGCGAACGTCAGAGAGCTGAGTTTGTAGAGCGTCGCCGACGCTAGTGTCAATGGTGTACTTCGAAAAATTCTCCACTTTGTGTCAAATTTTTTTTCTATACGTGGGGGAGTGTAACTGCGAGAGTTACACGGTAGGCGAACCTTGCTTTAGCAGTTCATGATAGCTATTACATAGCCAATACTAGTAGCTGTCTATGACGGTGCACTGTGGGCTATGCCTTCGGTCTTCCCATTATTTCCCCAAATTTTCAACAATAAAAAACAATTAGATACTTGTCCAGTATCGTAGAGTTAAGTGTATGATAATAGTAATTGTTTAATGCATACCACTTACGTGAATCGAGAACATTCGATCTGAGATAAAAGTCATTTCAGTATTATGTTAAATTGATCGTTGTTTTAATTTACTGTAATGGCCCTTGAGGCCAGTGTACTTAACGTGTTGTATTAGAGTCTGGCGTTTTGCGTTTTCGTTTGCCAGTCGTACGTGTACATATTCCGTACGTTTACGTTTTTCTTTTGCTTGTTGTCCGGCTACAGGCCGTGAATTATTCGTCGAATTAAAATTATAGAAAACCAACCCAGTGGTTTTGCTATACCGAGGGTTAGGTCGGCCACCATCCCTTCGTCGATGATTTCCACCCGTTTAGTGGACTGATAGTAAATTCCGTATGATAGTTTATTTTATTCGAAAATCATATTTTATTTCTCACAAAAATTGATCAAAAATATTATTTAATCTTTAAGGATGATTGATCAGCATAGAGCTCGTTGTTGTTGTTTTCATTGTTCAGCGTGCTACACAAATTAGGAACCAATAACATTTCTGATCAGGTACTGATTGAAAATAAGTTAAATAACAACTTGAGCTTTGAGATAGGTCAACTGACCTACGCAGCAAATTCCGAGACTAGGTAGGTAGCCTTAGGTCTTAGGGCGTAGCTGCTGAGATCACCCGGACGAAAAGCAGCCAGCAATATTAATGCTGAGGGGATCGAAGCCGTAAGGTCTGTAAGGGTCCAAAGATCGAAAGCCATCCAGTGCCGCGCGGGCCAGCACTAAGCGCAGACTTAAGTGCAATCTACGTACCTAGGTAAATCTCGAAGGCAAATGTATCCGTCCCAGCCATTCTTAGTAGGCATAGACGGCTCTACATTTACAGAACCAAGGTAAATTGGCCTGAGCATGCTTGATATGCATGTGCACATACAATTGTAGATCTGCTGTACAACCTTTCCTGCAAAATATGAGCCAGAGAATTTTTCAGGAGAATCAAAATATTTTCAGGAGAATTGCAGGAGAATTTTTCCCCAATTTTACCTCTGTGCAGGAGAATCTGAATTTTGGGACCTGGCAACACTGTGCACAGGCTTTCGGGATCAAATGAGAACAGGGTTGCCAGGTGCAGTGCATTTGCACCAGATTTAGTGCATTTTGAAATATTTGGTGCATAATTTAGTGCATCAGGCTTTTAGTGCAATTTTTAGTGCAATTTAGAGTTTTTTAGTGCATTTTTAGTGCATTCAAGAAATGCTTTGCTCTGTTATTAAAACTCGTTTGCTCTTACTGCAGACTAATTAATCAATCAAAAAGGAAAAGGAGCGTAATAATATTAAGAAGGACAGAACCTAGTTCATGTAGAAAAGCTACCGTAGCAAATTTTTTGGCTTATTTTCTCAGTATTGTCTTACAATCTTCCAAGTTTTCACTTTCGTGACTGCGTGTTCCCATTGCTGACGTTTTAGTCGCTTACGCTGTTTTATGCATGTAGGTTGTTTAATTCGTCTTCTTATCACATGCCGTGTCTTTATATTTTTTGCCATGTGTTTCTTACGTAGCAATAAAATCTTGTTTGTTTATTTGTGAAAATACTAAATCGTAGCTAGCCTAGGCTTATTGAAAGCGAAAAGAGAAGCCAGCGCTGCCGCCAGTGGCGGATCTAGGATTTTCTTAAAAGGGTCGGTCGGCAACCTAAATTTTCCTAAAACCGCCAAAAGTAGAACCAAAAGTTTGCTCATAACGCTCAAAATAAAGTTTTTTGCGTTTTAAACTTTATGCTTTTTTCAAAATCGCTTTTGACGCAATATTTTTTCGAAAAATTTTTGAATTTTCGGTCATTTTTTGCGAAAATCCGGCACAAAGCGCCAAATAGTTGCGAAGTTTCGACTGAGTGACATTCAGAAGCTTGATTTGCAACTTGATTTACTGTATTTGTAGCATTTAACACAGAACGTACGTCTGAATTCTTTCAAAAATTACGCTCAAAAATAGAAAAAATCTAAGCTGAAATATAGCTGTTTCTGCTTTTGAAATTGATGTAAAAGTCATTTTATAGACAAGAAATGGCTTGCAGACAGCATGGCGGATATGAAATGCCGAATTTAGCACCGAAGGTTACTGATATTGTCATACCTACCTTACCTAGCTTTTCTAAGTATATTACTTATCTTTAGGCTAAGGCTTAGATTACATGGCTGGCTAGTCAGTTATACTTCAGCTGAGGTTGAAATGGCTCCCGATTAGTTTAGTTAGTTTACTTTAGTTTTTTTCCGAATAGTTTCAAATCCGACCTCCCCAGGCCACAAATATTATGTTTAAGCTGATTATGAAAGCTTTCTAGAAGAATAAAATACTTCCATGTTTTTTATCTTAAAAAGGCAAATGTCAAATGGCTAGATTCCCTTCTCTGATTTGCGGCTTACTTTATTGAGTTCTATTTTGTGCTTGGATATTTTCTAGTGTTACGTGTGCTGTGCATACCTAATTTTAAATATAAATTGTTTAATTACATATCCTGCTTTCAGGCGACCGCGAAACTCCAATTTGTACATTTCTGTAATTTTATTCTATATCGAGCCAATGCTGTATAGCCAATATGGCTTCGGAAGAATCATCGGAAAGTGCCTTTGAAATTAATTCATCTTCTGATTCGGATTCAACCGTTTTGGCTTCTAAGAAAAAGCGCCGTGTAGATTATAAGCAAACATACCGTCGTGAGTGGGAGAAGGATATTAATTTAAAGGGTATGAACAACGTTAATGCATCAAGTTCACAAACATCTCAGTCTGTATGAGAAACAGGTGCTTGTGCACCTATATGGCACTGTGTAAAGCATTTCTTAATCTATTAGTTAAATTCCTAGAATATGTACTAACATTCGGTGTAGTCTTGGTTTCCAAAATGATTGATTTGAATATTTACGCAACAAGTAAATAATTATGTCATCTTGCTCATATTGACATGCAAAATCTAGCTTCATTATATCCTTAAGCATGCATAGTGCAAATTTATGCACGTCATGAAAAATACGGGAATATGTTCCTCTGAAATTTTTATCTTTTTTATGTGACCCCCAAATCATCAAATAAATATGTGTATGTTTATGCTTAACTACATGATGTTTTACATTTAATTCTGTCACTTCTCCTTTGTGCATGTTTTAACCGTGACTATGATGCACAAAAATTTTCAAATTTCATTTTTAGCTTGGATTTGTGCATATCCGAACGATTCTTCGAAGGCTCGTTGTAAATATTGCAAAGACTGCGTGCTTCTTGCTCACTATTCTTCACTTAAACGGCACACTACCTCGAAAGTTCACGAAAAAAACTTTGCTGATGCCCGCAAAGCTGCTCTCTCTACTAGGTCGATCGATAATTTTGTTGCACCTCTCGTTAGCAATGATTTAAAGCAACTCGAATTAGTAATGGCAGCTTTTATTGCTAAACGTGCTTCCTTTCTTGCTGCTGATGATTTAACACACGTCGTGCGTCTAGCTCAACCGAAATTGCCGGGAAAGAAATGTGTTAAGGTTTGTGTGTGCAATTTTTCTGAAAAAGTGTGAATCCTGGGGCGAAACTACCTTTTCAGGAATGAAACCCCCAACGACCTTGTATGGCGCACCCGCTGAAATGACTTACTGATGCAACATATTACTAAATTCTTTTAATTACTTCTAATTGAGAAATGACTAGCTTATTTGCGTTTGGTTGGAATTCTGTTTTAGAAGTGTGCATTAAACTTATTCGTGAAGGCCACTAGATTTTTCTACTTTTTGTAGATGTAAAACGGTAGATCTGGGGTCCGACTTACTCTAGCAAAATGCTTTCACCTCTATAGAAATTTTTTACTCCTCCAGCATTTGTGACTTTCAGGAAAAATCAATATTTTTGCTTAAAAGTGTAAAATTTCTAGCGTGTTGCGCCATATAGTCAGTTTTTGAATATGCTTTGTCAAGCTTGGTCGAATTTTTTAGAATAATTTAAAATTTTGCGCTACTTTATGCTCAAGAAAAAGAATCAACAGAAATTTTCAAAAAATGGCGTTTTAATGCACGTCCTGCATTTTTACGTTAAAAATGTGCTTTCAAAAATATTTGTGCTTTACCTCATCAAATGCTCATGCTATGCACGTCTGTTGATGCAGTACCTACCTCTACCTAACCTTACCCTTTATATGAAATTTTTATAATTATTTGTAAGGATGAGTGTTATAATTTAGCTGGGACGAACGAAATGTACAAAGCTAGTTACACAAGTTCTAGCTCCATCTTTGAAGGAAGAAATACTAACTGATTTGGGTAACGGAAAGTTTTCAATTTTAATTGATGAATCAACTGACATCGGCGCTCTTCCAATGCTTTGCCTGGTTATTAGATATTTGTCAAAGTCTAAGAGAAAGATCATAACAACATTTTATCGGTCAGGACTTGATTTATTGTATTTTGTTGTGTGTAAAATATGTGTATCAGTATTCATATACCAAAATTTTCAGATTAATACACCTTAGTGGTAGAGATTCGGAAACAATAACAGCTTGCGTACTGGGTGCTTTAAAAGAAGATAAGCTTGACATCAACAATCTGGTTGGAATAGGTGAATGATTCTATAATATTCAAAGTATAAATTATACTTAGTATTATGTTACTATTTTGGTTATTATCTATAACAATACTAATTTGCAATTGATAAATTCTGTTTTTTTGTCAATCATTTTTCGTAAGTTATTGTTATTAATAATAAGATGAATATTAATATTATTTTTATTAATGATAATAAATGCACAGGGTCAATTTATGAAGGGGGATAGACCGACTTTCTTAGGGGGAGATAAACGGATAATTGTTTGCCTACTTAACTTCAAATTTTTGTACTGAAATCACAATGTTAGAAGTTATTTTATATATTAATTTATTAATTTAGTAATTCGTTAATTTATGACTTTTTCATGGTTCAATAAATCGGTCCTGGTTTGATGAGTGTGCATGCCTCCCAAAAGTTCTTTTTAGTGGATACCTATCGTACCCCCTCTTTTATTGTGCAAGTGTGAATATTAATAATAATATTATTATTATTACTATTATTTTTAATATTAATATTATTTTTAAACTAAAAATTGTTAAAATTAATATTATTATTATTTTATTTTTACTAGATGTTCTTAGGCTAACAATAATAATAACATTCATATTAATAATTTGAAACTTAACCAGTACCTATATTATACATGTTATGTCCTGCATAATATTTTTTTACTACAATAGGATGTGACGGTGCCAGTGTTCTAACTGGCCGCCATTCTGGGGTTTTTGCTCGGTTGAAAGAACACAAAAAGGATTTGCTTATGGTCCGCTGTATTTGCCATTCTTTACACCTTGCTGTTTCTCAATCTATTGACGAACTTCCAAGCAATTTACCTGTTCTAGTCCGCCAGACGTATGATTGGTTCAGTCGGAGCTCTGCGCGTAAAGAAGCTTATTCTGAAGTAAGAAAACTTATTCAATTTGTTTTTACTACTTTCATTTTTTTCACTTTTTACTACTTTTTCTTCAACTTTTTCGCCATTCTCACCTTGTTTTCCTTTTTTTACTGCACGGTCAGATATTTGAAAGCACATTGTGTTCTGTAGAATAATGTCTGATAAAGTTGCCTGTTAATCCTTTTCTTAATCATGGTTTTCGTGTCAGTCTGCTGATGATTTTTGACGATTTATACCAGATATTTAAACTGTTGGGTTAAGATTTCGCTAAAAAATGTAGAATATTATTAGCCATCTCTTGCAATATAACTTTTTGCTGATCATTCATACTTATTTTATTTTCTTCTGTCAGTATTTCGAACATATATGTATATGCACACGGTTCCTATTTCTAGAAGCTTGGTAAGCCTGCTTTCCTCCCACGTTTAATGCATTAGATGTCTCATCACGATTTTCATTGCTCATGAGTTTGCCATCAGAAATGGTTTTTATTATTATTATTATTATTAATATTAATTATTATTATCAATTATTATTATTATTATTATTATTATTATTATTATTATTATTATTATTATTATTATTATTATTATTATTATTATTATTATTATTATTATTATTATTATTATTATTATTATTATTATTACTATTACTATTACTATTACTATTACTAGTACTATTACTATTATTCTTGTTATTCGAGTGAATTCGAGTAAATTCAAGAGGAAATCAGTCTGTTGCTCAGTCATATTAAGTGTTCTTGTAAGCGAGTATATAAACTTTCAGCTGTCTTTTGTCGCTGTTTCTTTATAGAAATAAGGTGCAACCAAAGAAATTGCTCGAGGAGTATGTTTTCTTGTGACGTGGTAGGGGGTTGATCCCTTGTGTTGTGTGTCTAAGGATATTGAATCTCTGTCCACTTTTTGAGGTTCATCCTTATTGCTTAAATCAGAAATTTTTCAGTTGTACAAAAAAATGAATGATGGCGCCATGCCAAAAAAGATAGTGCGAATGGTTGAGACAAGATGGTTATCTTTATATTCGTGTGTAAATGTTATTCTCCAACAGTGGGACGCACTGCTGTCCTATTTCGATGTAGCTGAACAAGACGAACGTGGTGAAAGTCGATATATTGCTCGTTCGTTAAGCGCAATGTACAACGATTTGTCGAATAAAGTTGTTTTATGCTGATTTATTTAAAATTCAGTGCACAATTATTCCTAATTTTTTCTCGATACTTTAGGTCTATTTGGTGTTCTGTAGAACACTGCTGCAAGATTTTACTAGAGTTAATCAATTATTTCAGTCAGAAAATGCAGACTGTCTTAAATTACTGAAGGATCTCCGGCTATTTTATGAACGGTAGAACTTTGTATATTTATTTTTTACTTTATTACACTTACAATCAGTCACATTTAAAAGCACCTACTTACTAACTATTTTAGCTATATGTGCTTTGCTTTATTTGCTTTGAATAAAATGTTGTTTATTTCATGATTTACATAATTTGCACTGCTAACAAATGGCATATTCTAAAATGATTTTATTCAAACGCAGGCAAACGATATAAAAATTGCATTGATTTGCATTTACTAAGTAGCTGAACATGTACACGTCATGCTATTTTATAATTATCGGGAGAAGGGCTTTAGAAATGTGACCAGTTTTTGCATTTCTTAATTTTTATTCTTGATTAATGCATTTAATTAAGAACTCTTGTTTTGCTTTTTCTCACGTAATTATTCTTTGGCATTCATAGTTTCTAATTCCAGGCTGTTGCGCAAGTTTGTGGTGGGCGACCGAATTGACCAGCATCCGTACTCAGATATTGAAAATTTTGATTTCGAAAAATACGTTTGGTAATTTACATTGTATATTATTCGTAGTTTTAAACATTTTTTGCGCAAGGCATCAATAAACTTGCAACCTTTGTTGCCATAAATAAAGCAGTTAGCATAATTAATAAATTTTTGCAATATGTGAATTTTATGTATTCTTGCTTTTTTGGGCGAATTTAAGGGGGCGCCCACTCTGCCTTCCCCTTGGCTTTTCATTTCGACGAGTTTACTTTGACCATAATTATTTCTCAAATTTTTTTCAAGCGCTGGTTAAGATTTTTGTACAAAATTGTTGAAAATTTTGAAATTGCTTGAATAAGTGTTGCATAGAAATGATTTTAAATAGAAGTAGACAACTTGAAACGTTAAAAAATGTTATGTCGCACATGAGAGTTGGATTTTTGGACATATTTCAGCATGCTTTCGGAAAAGTTTAAGTGTCCGTCCCCATAAAAAATCATAGATTTGGCCCTGTTTGCTTTGTGTTTACTTCATTAGTCCGGTCTTGCTCAACTGTAAAGAGGAAATGAAGTTTTATAAATGTAGGTCAATTTTAAGCCTATTTCTGCTAGTTCGTAGCTTCATCTGACAAAAAATAATATCTGCTCTTTTTTATGAAGGCTACATGGTCTATAATTTTGAGTATTTAGGTGTTTTTTAGTTCTGAATTTTAATTCGAAACGCATTAATAATTGTTTTAAGTTTTTACCGTGCTGACTGTTGCATTAACAATTGTTTTAGTGCTGTAAACGCGATTCATTTCGGCATCGATTTTGACCGTGCGATTGAGCAAATTCATGATTTACATGCTCAGCAGATGATCCGAGATCGCTGCAAGAGATGTCTTTTAGAATCTGCTAGACAGGTAAGCTGAAAGCAATAGGTATGTATGTATTTAGTCATCTAAGTTTCTAATTTCAATGCTTCAGAATTTTGTCCAGTGCTCTAATGAGAACTTCGTTTGTATATAATGAGCAAATATGAATAATGAATGAAGAGACACTACGTTTTTATGCTCTATTCACATGCAGTTTGTCATATTGTGTGTGGCTTTTATGTCTTGATGTGCATTATTATTATTATGACGTGATTATTATTTGATTATGTACTATTATTATTATTATTATTATTATTATTATTATTATTATAATTATTATTACTATTATTATTATTCTATTATTATTATTATTATTATTATTATTATTATTATTATTATTATTATATTATTATTATTATTATTATTATTATTATTATTATTATTATTAATACTAGTTTTATTCATTATTATTAGAGTCGATTTTCTTTAAATGTTCAAATAAGAAATTATTTTCGTTGGTTGTTTTAGGTCAGAGCTAGGCTTCCTGATACACTGAACTCGCTGTGTCTGTTAGAATCGCTAAGCCAAGATGTCATATTGAAGAAAAAGGCATCTAACATTGGTGCTTTGTTAATGCAGTTCCCATCGCTAGCACCTGATCCGTCAGCAACCGAAGAAGAATTTCGTGCATTAACGTTCTGTAATGAAAATCCAGGTCGTCATATTGATTCTGTGCAATTTTGGTTAGCTGTAAAAGATAGTAAAGACGCAGCTGGAGACTGCCGTTTTGAAAATGTTGCGAATTTCGCTCTAGCTTTATTCTGTTTGCCATTTTCGAATGCTTCGGTTGAACGCGTCTTTTCGATAATGAATATTGTAAAAAATAAGTTGCGTAATCGACTCTTGTGCAATACTGTTGAAGCTATCCTTATGGTTCGTTATGGTTTAGACTTTTTAGATGTGCCATTTTCCAAATTTTCGCCAACAAAAAAATGTTGTTAAGGTTCACAGATGCAATTTACGAGTCCAAAGATGTTGATAATGAATGTGATCGTGATTCCGACCTTATTGATGCTTTAGATATTTTACATGATGCTTAGTGGTTTTTTAAATTGAATTTTTCGTTGAATAAAAGTTTATTTGATGATTTTTATGCCATTGTCTTCTCTTAAGTCTAGCAGGATTAGCTATATCTTTAATGTTTTACTCTTTGAAATACAGTGCATTTTTTAGTGCATTTATGAAAAATCTAGTGCATTTTCAGTGCATTTTCAACATTTATCTGGTGCATTTCATTTTTTGGACCTACAAAACGTGCGAGTTGCTGTCATTTGAGCTTAATTATAAATTTCTACCTCGTTGAGGACGTTGTGCAACCGTATTTTGCCACTGGTCGCATTACCTATCACAATTTCCAGAGATAAAAATCTTGTAGTGGCGGATCTGAAATTTTCGTAAGGGGAGAGAGCCGTTGTTTTATGTTGTCTACTTTCAGTCAGAATGATTTTTGGTACAAGAAGTTTTCTCGACTTTTCAGAATTTTAAGCAGTTTTGTGCAAAAAATGCTTAAATTTGTCTAAGTTCAGCAAAATCCCGGCGCGACGCTATTTGTGAAATTTAGAAAAAAATGTTTATTACTGTTATTTCCTGTTTGTGCTTTTTGTAGCAAAGCTCCTAGGGCATTAAACGCGACGCGCCTAGTCCCCTTCTTTTACGTCCTTAATGATGTGCAATTCCAAGTATATTCATCCTGTTTCATCGGAGCATTTTTCTTTGCTTATACCCTACTTTTAAAGCAAGATTTGAGTGAATCGTCAGTGAAAGGCACGAAACCTCCTTTTTACATTATCCACTAGAGGACAAAGTTTAAATCCCAATATCTAAGCTCCGTTTCGAGTGTGAAAAAGTTTGCTGGTGAGCCGAAAGTAGCTCTTCAGCCGCAGTACATTTCTATCAGAAAAAATTTCGTGGGACTCGTAGCCGGAGTGGTTGGCAGACAGAATAAAGGCTAAACAGTGGCTCGAAAAATATAAAAAAATAAAGTTTGAGCACACTCATTTGTCTACAATTTTGAAGAAACTAGATTTAACAGAATGCAAAGCTGAGTTAGAAAAGTCGTGTGACCGACCGAAATTTTAAAAAAACTTTATGATATAACGTTACAGTAAACCTAATCCGGTAAAAGTGTAAAAAAGGGTACCAAATATTTTTTGATTATCTATCTTTTAAAAAAACCGCACAGTACAGAAGTGTCCCGTTAAAGCTGTCGGGGGTAGTCACTTTTTAGGAGGTTCAAGTACATTATACGTACGCGATAATTCTTGACACTTTTAGAAAAATTTGGGGTTCTGTCTCCTCCTGTCAGAGAATCCTGGATCTTCCACTGTAAAAAACTATAGCCTGTTTCATTTAGCTCCACGGTTTTTGAAAAATTTGAAGTGAGTACAAAAGTGTTTGAAAGTAATACGGTAAATACGATATTCTACAGTATATCGAATCATTCGGAATCAAACGCCATTGTTGAGCCGCATTACCGCACCAAAATTTTAAACCACTTCTGTAGCCTGATTCTTGCGGAAAAAATTAGAGAGAAAACCACAAATTCAAGTGAAACAGATATTTTTAATAGTTTTTATAACATGACTTGCAGTCACGGAGTAGGACGAAGGTTGTTGACATGCTTATCTCTTGAAAAATGATTTAGCTTATCTATATTTACGTAGGAGAAAGCATGCCGCGATAACTTAACAATCAAAGCTAGCAGCATTATTCGTATTAGATGGCTTTCTAACCGAAGCATAGGCGCTGAAAGTGTAGCTGGTCTATGATTACAATATGCGATGCCAACATGGTTTCATTATGACAATTCAAGAATGCAATTATTCGCCAAGCCACTGGAATAGCGCCGGTAAAAATGCGAACGAGGTTAGAACATTTATTTGAGTTTACTGATTCGATCAGCAGGCGAGACGCCAGGTTACGGATCCAGGATTTCCATACATGAGGGGGGTTATTCAAATTTTCTGAAAACTTGGAGGGTAATCTTTAAATTATTTATGAGCAAAACAGTACTTACATTCTCCACCAATTTCAGACGTCAAAAGTTGGATCAGGGGCAGATATTTTCTGAACAGATTTTAAGAATTCTGGAAATTTCTTTGAAAAGAGTTTTTAGTGTAAATGACCTTTGAACAACAGTGTAAGTGTCAAGCATTTCTGCAAACTTCACGACCTGTTCATTTTCTTACCATAAATTTTCTATCATTTTTCCGTGAACTTTGTGAAAATTAGCTTTTTCTCTCTACGAGGCCTAGACTCCAAACGATTCACGAAAATATCTACCATCATGCATATTATAACATAAACTTTCACGAAGATACCTATTCATATGACATACATTTAAGAAAATCTCTACATCCTATGGTTTATAGACGTCAATCAAAATTTTAAGAATCTTTAGAACCCACTTCACAGTTGTACAGTAAAAGTTCTTTTACCCCGATATTCTAACAAAAAAGTTCTGATATAGAAAAGCTGGATTGTTATAAAATCTTGAAAAACCTCCACTCCATCAACGACAATCTGCAAATATATTTCCCAGCTCATCATCATCATCATCATCATTATCCTTATTACGCGAAATTCTACTTTAAATACATGGTTTAATAATGATCTGTATCGACCATCTTTTCTGGTTTTTCCGTGTTTTGCTATTTGCTAAAAAAGAATCGCATGTTGGACCCAGTAACTTCATAACGACAAAAGTTAATGAAATACAGTTTGCTTTGATGAAAAGCCTATGGTTCTAGCATCGAGCCGTTAAAGTAATAATCATAGCTATAGCATTTTTCAAAAACTACTTGCTATTTGACAGTCGTCTTTTGAAGTCATGAAAGCATCTGCGAGAAACATTATTTGCTTCTGTTGCCCTATAATTTTACAGTATGCTACGGCAGTCAAATGCAATTTCTTTTATTCGAAAGCCCTTCTATTTAGCTATCACATATTTTTTGCTTGCATTTTAGATTGCAGCAAAATGATTGAGCATTAATCCAAGGTTGCACGCGTTGACAACTGCTACCAAATTGAAAACGTTGATGTAGTTATATGAAAACGTGATAAAAAGTTCAGCTGTTCGGCACTTCCTAAACCATAAAAGTGTAACTGCGAGAGTTACACGGGGCGAACTTGTTTTAGCAGTTCGCATAGGCCATGCCGAAAACAGCTTGATACTGTATCGGTTAACATAGCCAAACGCGAGTAGCCATTGTTGCGATGTGTGTACTTGTGGCTATGCCTTCAGTTCTCAAATAAATCCCTAATTTTTATTACAAAATTCTTTTAGATACTTGTCCGGTAAACTAGAGTTACGTATATGCTAACATCAGTATTTTACTCATGTAAATTATTGAACGTACGATTTCATTGCATTATTATGATCATTTTAGTAAACGGCGTATATTGTATTATTTTACGTTCGTGTTCCCTATTAGTCTTTACATAACCTATAATATCGTTCAGTTCTATTTTTTGTGAGCGTCGATGGACGCCAATTGAGACATGTAAATTTGGCATTTATGAATTAGTCGTTGTTAGTTAGTTGCGCTTGGAAGATATAGTGTCGTTTTTAGTCTTCGATTCATTTAGCGATAGTGTATTTTGCTTCCCGGCATCTGCCGTGTGTTAATTATCAAAATAAATTTATTAAATCCACCCAGGGGTGTTTTATACCGAGGGTGAGGTTGGTCGGCCTTCCTTCGTCGAGGACTTCTTTTATTTTGATGGATTGTAAAGGTGAATATTTTTAATTATTTATCTCGTTCAAAATTCAATATTCTTTTCTCACCCAAAATTGGTCAAAAATATTATTTAATTATTTCTGATGACTGATCAGCTTAGAGCTCGTTGGTGTTGTTTTCAAATTTCATTGTGCTACCTACATTAGGAACCAACAACATTTCAAGACAAGTGTAAACTAAGAAAAGAAGTTAATTTATCAACTTGAGCTGGGTTGAGATAGGTCAACTGACCTCGCGGCATTCCGGGATTTTAGGTAGGTACTTTAGGATCTAGGGCGTAGCTGCTGAGACTCCCGACTAAAAGCGGTCAGCAATATTAGGACTGAGGGAGTCGAAGCCGTAGGTCTACAAGGGTCCAGAGAATCGAAGTTGTTATTTGACTACGCGATTGGGACCAGCGCTAAGAGCAGATTTAGGTACCTAAGTAAATCCCGAAGGTGAATACATACATCCGTTTCTATGTTGATTTTGTAGACATAGAGCGGGCTCATTGTATTCATAAAAGTAAGAATAAAGAGAGCAGTAAACAAATAATTTTGACTTCATATAAAACAAACTGCTCTCAATCATTTTTTCCTTTTGAGAGTTACAATCTTATAAAGATAGCTTGTTTTATGCAATAAATCTGCAAAGCCAGAAAAACAATTTCTGCTCGATTTAGTGTGAACAGCAGCTTAACCAGCATATCTAAAACTTCTCTACATCTGGCAGAGATATATAAGACTCTTTGGGCAAAACGTTTAATTTGATCAGGAAAGTTATTGAGACCAATATGTCATTCGTCTTTTAGCCACCCTTTATTGATGGATGGGAATCGTCTGAAAACGAGACTTTTGCTCATAACGTCGAAGTTTTTAAGCTTTTTTAATTGAAAATTTTTGAAGGACTCATAATTCATGTCTACATGTTACTTTTGAAGGCTTATTATATGTCAACATTTGCATGCGTAAATTTAATGTGATATGTTGCCTTGACCTCAGCACAAAAAATATTATAAAAAATGATCTGTCACTTGAGAAATTTTTAATCTTAATAGAAAGTGTAATTAATATTGTGTTCTTCTGTGTAATGAAGATGTTGTTTAGGTGATATCTGATTACGTGATGGAGATGAAGTCTTATGCTTCGCAATTGCAGCAAAGTGCAATCGAACGCCAGTCCGACTTAAAATACTACACGGGCGATGATCATTGCAAAGGAATCGATATTTATGGATTTGGAAATCTACCACCAGGCAATCGAATGTTCGTTTTCGTGCATGGTGGCTATTGGATTGTTAGTGTTAATTATAAATATCGGTACATTTGAAATCAGAATTTAGAGATAATAAGCACATATAAACAAATAATGGACAACAAGTTTGTAAGTTCGATTAAAATTACTTGGGTATAAAATCAATTGATTTCAATACACTTAATGAAAAAATGTGAAAAAATGAACTTTAAAAGTTAAACACATTTAAACAATAATATCTTAATAATGCTGGGAAATTGTGTTTTTTAAATATTATTGAAAATAGCTGGAGCTACGCTCTGTTAAAAATGCATGCATCTTACGACTGTATTGAAAACAGCTGGCGTTAATAACTGTTGCATCCTGATTAATGGCAGCGGCAAATTTCGCGGCCTAATTTGTTCATTTTTCCATTAAGGAAGGTAACAAAGAATTGGCAAAAAGCATGGTGAAAAATCTGGTTCTGAATGACATTATAACGGCAATTGTTGGGTATAATCTTGCGCCATCAAAGTCCATTCAAGATATTATCAGCGAAATCGTTGAAGCCGTGAAATACTTGCACGACTGGGCTCAAGAAAGGCAGTTTGTTAGCATTTGCTTAGCAGGTACTTGAATAAAATCTTTCAACACGAAAACATGAAATTAATTGCCAAAATTTTTGAATTGTACAATTATGTACAATTATGATTAAATTGTTAAATTTTATTTTAAAATTTCTCGAAAATTTTGAATTATTTTGAGGGGGCGGGGAAGGAGTTGCGGTCCAATGTTGGCTTAAATTGTTGAGACGAAGAATGAATATTCATAGCATGGTAATTTACCATAAAACATAATTATCGTCATTGCATACTCATTAATGACATTCGTCCGATTAATTTTATGACAAAATTATTGCGCAACGGAGACGCTATAGTGGTATATGATCTTGGGCAAGGACAAAAACAAAATTTTAGTTTTCTTGGTAGAATTTAATGAATTTCGGGCGTTTCGCGTTACTAACGTTGTACTACTAATCGCATCAATTAAATGCATTTGCACTTTTGTGGTCTAAAAAATTTGATAAAAGTGCATGAATATAAGTAATTGTGCAGCAATTATCTTCATAAGCCATATAGCCACAAACCTTCCGATTTAGAGGCGTTTTACGCTTAAATTTCTATGTGTAGATAATTTTTTGATTTTGACACTGTGTCCTTTTGCATGCAAAATTTGCAGAAATTTTATAATTTTTCGAAGAATACTCCGCACATTAGAATATTCAAAATAAAATTTTAACAATTTAAAATGACAAATAATGCTGTTTATGCGTAAATAATGCATTTTGGAGACTTTACTATCTTTAGAAAATTCGGTTGCCGATCCCTACAAAATTAAGGATCCGATTTGTAACATAATCACTAAACTATGACGTAACACATCATTGCAACATGCGAGTGTGTATATTTATCATTCTTTTCAAGTGTTGCAGACCTGTCAAATCCGGCGATATCGGTTGACCATTTTGCTTTCCGCTTTTCCACTTAGTTAATTTCTTTGAAATTATATGGGGTCATGCTCCAAGCAGTTCCTCAGCAGAAGTATTATATTATTCTAAGACAAAAGTGCTCTTCAAGATTAAAGGAGCACTTGTTGTTGAGAACATTTCAAGGAATGACTTTATCGATTCAGTCTAAACTATACAAAATTTTTGGGAATCTTAGTCCCCGTACTACTCTCTTTTCAGAAGCCATACCGAAAATAATAAATATAAATAAAATTATATTTTTGAAAATGTTGTTCCGTTCTGATCCTCGAATAAATAAAACGATGTTCGCTATTATTTATTTCTTTCCTTTAGTTTTTTAATCGGAAGGAAACATTTATTAAATGTTTAGGGCATTCTGCCGGCGCTCATTTGGTTACATGCGCTTTGCTGCAAATCAAAGCAAAATTACCACTTCTAAAACAAATCGCTCTTTTCGCTGGAATTTACAATTTGGAACCCTTCTTGTCATTTAAAATGAACGAATTGATTGGGTAAGAACTACTTAAAATATTCATCAGCTTAGCCAAAAAACATGAATGTTGTATCAAGGTTTATGGCATGTGCGCCGGGGGGGTTTGTCCGCCAAGAATCCAGCGGACCCCCTAAAATCAATAGGCTCCAAAATTAAATTTTGGTGTTATTTTTGGCGATTTTTCTCCATCGGACCCCTAGCCAGAATTTGGCCCACGTATTTTTTACTAACTGATTTCAAGCACTTTCACAGGAAAATTTTTTGTCTTTTGTCGATTCGCTTTTAAACTTGATTCTGCCTTGCTCTCACTATAGATATCTGCTTCGTTATATTATTAAATTATAATTGAGTGAGGTAAAAAATGACTGCTTGTCAGAAGTAGCCAGCGTGATGGGAGAGATATCCTTTTAACAGTAGAAGCTAGTGCATCCGTAAATCCTGGTTTTTGAAATAATGTCGGGCATTTTGATGAGATATTTCGATTTTAATTTTCTACTGTCGTTTTTCCTTTCCGGAAATATTTTATTTCTGAAAAGATTCGAAAGAAAGAATTTCCCACACTTCATGTACAGCATGGGAATTCTAGGGGGAATGCCTTTTGGGCTAACAAACGTCGGGTACACGTCAAGAACACTGTTTTTTAACGTTTCGGACAATGCTCGTTGTTTTTAGAACACAAAAGCATAATAACATTCCACAACAATTTGAATAAATCGAGTATATTGAACAAAATATAGTCAAAAATGTGTATATGGCGCGGAGCGCCGAAAATTAGAGACTTTTGAGCCAAAAATCAGTTAAACACGCCTAAAAAGGCACCTTTTTCCAACTTGTATGAAAAACCGACAATTCTGGTGTGGGGGGGTGCTCGCGGCTATTTTTCGAGGGGGCCTTGCTATTCTGGGGGGTAATTAAACCCCGAACCCCCTCCAAAGAACACTTATGCGCTTGACCGTACCCTTTCATGCAATTATTGCGCTAAAACTTTCATTTCTTCCTTTGAATGATTTGCCCATTTTTCGAATATAAATGCGGTAAAAACTGAGGTCTAAATTTTCGTATCAAAAATTTTATCGTTATTTTGCAGCTTCATAATAAGTGAAAAGATTACAGTTTATTGGACAGTCTGCATAGTGGTCGTTGCTCTTACAATCAATTCACTTTCGGCATTTTATCTACATTTGATTCAAGAGTTTGTCCCTGACCCTGTGTGTTTCGATTATGAAAAGTTTCAATGAATTATGATCACGAATAGACAGGGCCGGAATTTTTTCTTGATTTGGGGTCACAAAATTTCAATATTCGAAATTCAGCAAGAAAATGATCACAGTGATCAAGACTTTTCTACATCTATTATGCAGGCCCGTAGCTGTGGAGGGGGGCTGGGTAGGACTAGAGTCCGTCCCCCAAAATTTTGGAAGCGCGAGTAACTTTTACAAGGGTCTCCCGAGGAAAAATTGGAAATTCTTGAAGAGCATTGGAATTATCGCCTGAACAGATTTGAGCACACTTTTGGGGATAAGCTCGAAATTTCCGGGCGCTTCGCATTGTTTTAGTGTTACTTTTGTGTTCCATAACCCCAAGTTTGAGTAAGACAACGTGAAAAAGTAAAAACATTTTGGCGCATCACACAGAATTATTTATTTTTCGTACTGCTTTTCTTTACAATGACCGCGAATTCAGTACCTAAAAAACAAATTTTAGCAGGTCAAGTTTGAACATAATATTTAGAAATCCTTTTTGTGGCCGTTTCATGCAACATATTTTTTGAATATGACATAAATAAAGGTCAAGTTTTTAAGTTAAAAAACTTTTTTTAACTTTGATATGTAGAGTCTGCTGAGAAACGCTCAAAAACACCATTATTCCTGCCTATCTACAAGTCGTTATTGAGACATTCGACTATGAAATTTTGCTTCCCTTAAATTCCGAAGGCCATCTATGTGCCAGTTCAAAAGTCCCTACACCCATATGTCATTTCGATTTATTCCCTATTGTTGCTCTATGCCGACCTCTAATTTGCACGATGGATTTTAAGATTAACCAGCGAATCAGCTGAAAAATTCAGTCCAGCTAAGCATATCGATCAATTAGTTGACAGTTATCCGCTTTTGCGTGTCATGATTGCAACAGCTGAATACGAATGCCCAGGAATCGCTGAGCAAAATGGAGAGTTCTATGAAAAATTATCCAAGCGATGCAGAGATAAAGAAAACTTAGGAGAATATGCTCCGAAACTCTCGATTTATAACATAGAAGGCGAAGATCATTTTACTTTGATTTCAAATTTGCACAAACGGAACAGTCGGTTACTCAATGCACTGATCAATTTTATTAATGAACCTCTGTAATACTTTCTAATGCGTACTAAGTTGATTACTGTGAAATTAAATCTTGTGTGCTCTTTAGTGTTGTGTAAGGTGGTGTAAACGTAATTATTTTATTACTTAAACTCAAGATCTGCAATCGTTTTTGTCTAAAAATTTGCTGCCAAATAAACTTAGATGCGCAAATTTCTGAAAATGGTAGAAAAATACCTCACTAGCTATTTCTTGTGGTAACTATACAACGGGCTAAAGCTGCCTATTTCGTTTCTTAAGTTTAATCATAGCCGAGTGCCGAAATGTTAATTATAGTGAAGGTTTAGTTATAAAAAGGTCAATGATTTGCTAATAAGCGAGCATATTGTACAAAAATGCTAGTCTCATCGTTTTATTCGTTGTTTTGTTCTGATCGGAAGGCAGCGAGAAATTCTTGGAGTTCAGAATGGGTAAAATCGCCAAAAATGTAACTGAAAATAGAATTCTGGGGAGGTCTACACTAAACTGGAGGTACAAACCCCAAATCCCTTTCCCCTATCCCATGTTTGGTTGCGGTATGAGAAATCGCGATAGAAGAGAATCAGCAAAAATGAAATAGAGACCTATAAGATTGCTTCAAAAAGTGATATATTTACTTTGTACCACTCAAGTTTCGGCATTATGCTTATTAAAGTATGCAAGCAGCTGAAAGTTCAAATCGCTAAAGCCAGATAGTTTACCTACATGTCGCAACAAAACAGATTGATTATTATTTACCACAAGAAAATTATTGGCCAAAACGTCGTTGTCCTTCTTTTTGGTCTACTCTGAAATAATGCTTGCCTTTGCAACAAACATTTGCTATTCAGTTTTAATATGTAGCAAACCGTGTTTTATTTCCGGTATGGGGTCAGCCGGATTTTTTGAACTAAAACAATATTGAAAGGTATAAGGACGAGAATAGAGTAAATACTACTATACCTGCTACATACATAATTGACGGAAATATTTTTTCGAGAAATTCTTCTCGTGAACAAAGTGGTTAAGAGTGACGCAAGTATATTCTCCATCCTCTTTCTAGTCAACCAACAGTCTGTCAATTAATAGCTTTCAGTGCATAAATAAATATTAATCTACTAGCAAAGAAAAATGCTCCAATGGAACAAAAAAGATGAATATACTTGTAATTGTGGATTATTAAGCATGTAAAAGGAGGGGACTAGGAAAAATCTACCTAAAGTCGCAAAATCTGCTAAAAATCACACTTTTTCTAAGCAACGCAAAAAATCGAAGTATATTCTCGGTGTAAACTTTACACTTGTGCTAATTCCGCAATATTGGGTGTATAGAAACAAAATAAACTAGGATCTGTAACGCTGAGGTCGTGGCACATTTTAAGCATAATTAGCATGTTCCGCCTACTTAGCGGAGTAGCTGAAGAAATTACGTTTTTCGTCTCAAACCCTTTACACTAAAACGATCACAGATCAAGAAATATTGCGTAAAAAGAGAAGAAAAAAGGGTTTTGAGATATTGTAATCCTCTACAACATAAACCCAATTGGACTGTACATAAACCAAAAATGAGTTAGATAAGCTGAAGGACACGCAAAGAGTAAAAACCCCGTACACTTTACACTTTTGTGCAACAACCATTGAGTAAAAAAATTTTAAGGTCAGATTCGTAATCTACAGCTCAGGGGCAACATTTAAAAAAATTGGCCCTCCGCAAACTATTTGATTTTTCGGTTTACACTGTACACACTCATTGCTAAATCGGTATAAAGTGTAAACAAAAAAACCTCATCGAGTTTTTTAATTATCTATCGTTTAAAAAAACCGCACCTCCCAGGTGTGTGCTGGCCGTTGTTGCAGTGAGGGGGGACACAAATTTCGCACTCGCTTTGATAGACGTATAAAAAAAAGGATGGCCAAGTATATTATAGTTAGCGCTATCGCGCTAACTATGATGTACGCAGCTGATAAAATTTATGGTCTTATTTTACAGCGATTTAAAAATTTATTAACCGTAATGAAAATCGCAAGCTGGCAATGAAATGCGTCATCGTATAAAAAAATTACTAGTTTATTCTGGGGAAGCACAATTGCTTATTCTTTCCAAGTGCATTAAATAATTGCTTCTGCCAGCAAAAAAACGAGATTTTCCATAGCAATTCGTATCTCGAATGAAGCTTCGACCATTTCTTTGGCCAACCCAATTAGCATCATTTTTCGCGCAAAGACTCTAAATTACCCAAGCTTTTTTAGGAGTTATCAGGAAAAAGTATAAACTAACAAAAAAGCAATGGCTCACGCTGTAGCCATGCTGATTTCAGCTGTGGAAAAATTTATATACAAAGATTTACTAAAAAAGTAAATAACATCATTGACATACGGCGATCTTCCTAAGGCATCGCATTCCTACTGCATATTTACGAATCTTGTCGTAATTTTGTCATCATGTGTACTGAGAATGCGCCCTGATTTGTTTGACATTTCGCTGCAAATGTTGCAATTTGATTAACTTACTTTTCTATATTAATCATTTAATTTAGATATTAAAATTGCGAGTTTTACTTAATCATGTAAATTTTTTGTCTTACAATATCTTCAATTATTCAAAAATAATAAATCATAAATCAGATTTCTAAATTGATGCGGTCTGAGATGCATATGTACATACATATCTACTCTTTTTGGTGATGTTCATGCGCAAAATCGCTTGTTATTATTTCTCTTCTATTGTTTGAAGTAAGAAAAAAGTTGGTGAGCACAAAATGCGGATACTTAATGAGCTTTTGCGACGCTGGAAATAAAACAACGCGTTAGATTTGTCATCCTTGTTTTCGTTGTAAGATAAACTTCAGAGATTTAAATTGATACAGCGAAGAATTCAGCAATTTCGCGTGTATCTTCTAAGCTCACCGACTTTTTGTTTAATTGCACATTAGTGCATTTTTGCATGAGTAAGATTATCTGAAACTTTTTCATTAATGAATAATTTGATGGGCGATTTATCTTTTATATTGTTTCTGAGAGATTCTGTTGACCAATGAGCCGAAAATGATACCATGGCACTCTTATTATGTACGAACATAAGTCCTCTGGGGTTTGACCCCTCTGGCCGCAAAATGTGGCTATCCCCAGAATTGTTTTCGTAAAAACTGTAAAAGTGTGCCTTTTTAAGCATTTTTAGTTCATTTTTGGCTTTTGGCTAAAAACTCTCGAAGTGTCGGGGCCACACCTGGGCGTGGGGAGGGGTTGGGGGGTATGCAGCCCCCCCCCGAGAAACCAAAATACTCCCCCAGAAATCGAAATACCCCCCACCAGAATTCAATTTTTAAAAATTTTATTTCGTTTTTTTCGCAATTTTTTGATGCCAATATATAGTGCTCAATGAGAAACGTCGAAAAATGGTGTTTTTCCGCCATACCACCACTTTTAAGGCCATTTTTTTACCTTTGAAAAATCTTGCACCCCCTCCCACAGAATTTTCTTGCTGCCCACGTATGGTCGGTGCTTCGCGCCATATACATATTTCTTTAACTTTATTTTGCACAATTTTCTCGATTTTTACATAAAAAATTTTAGATATATTATATTTTAATGTACTGGAAAGAACAAGCATTGTCCGAAACGTCTAAAAACAGAGTTTTTAGCATGTGCCCGTCGGTTTTTTAACCCAAAAAAGGTACTTTTGGTAAATTTAGGCCTGAATTCCCCAGAATTTCCATGCTGTATACATACATATGTGTACGACCGTAATATTTGTATATTTATTTGACTGTATGCCATTTAGAAATTACTCTCAAGCGATTGAATACTAGCTTGGGTACAACGATATCTATCACAAAAGATAAATTACGTTTGATTGACTCATTATGATTCTGGCTTGTTCGTTCATGTTTATAAGCCTAATTCTTTTCATACTCGGTATAATATGCGGAGGAGTCATGATCCGCAATTTTGACCTATCCCTCATCCTTTTGATTTTATCCGTTTTCGCTTTTGCAATCGGATTGACAGGTTTATCGACTGATTGCAATGAAACTGTGACTAAAATTATTTTGAATAGTTTTATCTTACTTTGTGACCAATTTGGGAGAGAACGGAACGTCACGGACAGATTCGCTGATTTTGCTTCTGCTCAAACAGGAGTGAGCGAATTGTATTTTAAAATTGAGGGATTAGTTGGTTGGGCGAAACCTAAAATAGAGTAATCACTAATCAATTGCGTTAGGTAAACGTTTTCTAATCGACTCATTGTTTTCTTATGACTCATTACTTTAATTATTTTATTCGTTTGGTTTATTTAATATAATTTTTATTTTCATGATTTTTCTCATTCATTTCGTAACCCTTTCTCATTCACGTTTTTTAGGCTTCGTAATCGATAGAAAATGTAAATCTTCCACGCTTCATTTTTTGATGTTTAGATATTTTTTTGCAGAAAAGTTTGACAGACGCTGCTATTTTTTCCGCTGACAACATTGATCTAGGATTCAGTAGGAATGCCAATAAATCAATGTGCGTTTACAGCAGAGCCATGCGCGGGGCGAGTCGGCTCGGCCTGCCCCGCAGGCCCGCGCCGCATGCGACGGGCTTTTATGGGGCGGGTCAGAGTTTAGCGGGTCTTATTATTCGAAAATTTTGGCGGAGCGGGCCTTTGTTTTAAAATTTTTTTTTAAATGAATGAGGAATATCTACAAATATTGTAGAATTGATTCGGAAAAGAGAGGTTAACGATAAATAAAATAATATTTCCTATCTTGTTACTTCGATTTGGTTCTAGATTTATCAGCTTCATTTTTCTTGAAATCTTGAATAAATGAACTGTGTATGGCATGTTGGATTTCCCCGTCATTTTACTTAAAAGTGATTTTTGACAAACTTCTTTGTCAATCAGGATTCAACCAGGTGCACAGCTGTAGAACCTTGTTAAGCAAAAATTGCGTAAAAGTATTATTACTACTACTAGCAAATTGTTTTTGGTCAATTTTGGGTACTTTGGCAGAAGACTATTGATTTTCGTCCACTTATACCCCTGATTTTATCTCGTTTTTCCATGGAAATCTTGCTTTTTTCATCCTAGAGTGGATTTAATTCATTGCTTATTTACAAAATAGAAAACCCTGTCTTGCTTATCATAAGTGCACAAAGTGGAGCTCAAAAGCATAAAAAACATGGAAAATTGAGTTTCAAAGGACACAAACTTTTGCAACTTTTCGGAGCTCCGAGTCAAACGTACTTCCTGCCAGAGAAACGAAATTGAGCTCAATGTCGAAAATGTTCAGTGCTTTGCGCCAGATGTACTTGGCACATTGCTTACATTCAGAAAGCTGCAAAACTGAGCTTAAAAAGGACTGAAATCTTGAAATTTTATGGAGTTAGGCATCAAATATAAATTGATTATCTCCTGAAAGCTAAAAATGAACTTCCAACGATAAGGTTATCAAAAATTTACGTTGCTCTGCGCAATATTTTTATAATATCGATCTTTTGGATTGTTTGTATTTAAAAAAGCTACAAAATTAAGCTCAAAAGGGCAAAAACAAAAAAATTCTGAGGAGGCATTCAACTTTAATTTTTTTTATCGAAAAGCTTCAGAGTGATATAGAAACACAAAAACCTATCGAAAATGTCGTTTTATTACATACCGTCATACGGGGTGACTTAGAGCCACCGGGGTGGCATAAGCCATCATGAGCATCAACTATATTTGAAAATAACATTTTCATAATACAGTTTTTATTGTTCTTTTCAGCTAATGCAACTTTTCAATAATGATTATTCTGTGACGAAATGACATTCTACATTCATTTGAATATGCAAATTTGAACAAAAATTGGTGTGGTGCTAAATTTTGAGGTCTCTTTTGAAGCATTGGTGGTATGAAGCTAATTTTCTTCATTGAACTCCTGAGCATTCTCCGCTGTTGATAAGTCAATTTTGAAGCACTGAAATGCATTTCTTATTTTGAAGGTAGCCTTGTCTCATTTTACCTGTCTCGATATGAGCGAAATGGGGCGAGATAAGCCATTGCTTTCTGTGTTTTATAAACAAGTTCTCACTATAAAAAATGTATCACTGTAAAAATAAATCAGCGTAAATATGTTTTTAGACCTAGTCTGAATGAAAATTCGGGTAAAAATCAAAAATTGGTGTTCCTGTCATATACGTCCAAAAACTAAAAGGTTTTAGTCTCCTTCCAAAATTATGAATGAAAATGTGACTTGCGACTTTTTTGAGGTAACTTTGTTTTCTATCTTAAATAAATTGCTTTTCGGTTCAAAACTGATGGATGTTTCAAGTAGCAAGCTAAAAATGAGATTGCTGATATCGTCAAGGAGCTCTTAAAATTAGCTATTGTTAAATGAAATAAGATTTCGTGAACTATTAAGCGATGCTCTGTTATTAATAATTTTAAAATCAAATTCTCCCTATTAGCGAAAATCTATAAAATGAAGTGGTTTTTGGATTTATGTAACTTTTTCGTCATAAATTTGGTGAGTTTTGCCAGTTGCTAAAAATGTTTGGCTTTATAGTCTCTGATTGCGCTCTTTTTTGCTTTGTGCGATCAAAAGCATATTGTTCTTCTAAAACATTCCGGGTGGCTCACCTGACCCCGATTTCAGTCTCATTCGGACCACAAAGCTGATCAGCATATTAATTTTTATAAGCTTCAGGTCTATCATTGCCGATGTAGCGTCGTTAAGTGTCCGGGCGGTAAAGTGTCCGGCCGGACACTTTACGATGCGGCAAAGTGTCCGGCGGACACATTACGATGAGCAGTAAAGTGTCCGGCCTTGCCGTAAAGTGTCCGGGTCATGTTGTTCTTATTTTTCGTAACAGTAGCGAAGTTGCATATGCATGTATGTACTTATTCAACAATAAACTGACTATTGTTTACGCACAATGCAATGCTGTGACCTTTGACCGCTTGTTATGATCAAAAATCGTATGACTTTTTGGTTGCTTCTGATGAGCCAGAATTATAGGAAATACTCCACATATTCCGCAAAGCGCCGAATTTTTAAGGATTTCACGTCAGACATGCAATTTTCCAATTTTTTGCACATTGTCTTCACCTTTCAATGATTTTTCGGCCACGTAGGGGCTGGGCTGGGCGCCACCGCCCCTGAAAATATGGCCCTGTGTCTATATATATTCAGCATTTTTACGTGACATCACCTGCTTCTCTTTATTTCGTTTCTCTTAGTTACTTTGTCAATTCGCTGTAAATAAAAATTTGTCTTGGTACCTAATTTTGCATCATTCCAAAAATCATGCAGTGCAGCAATAAATCGTCTGTGCTTAATTGTTTCATTATCTTAACCAGCAAGAGCATTCCTAAATGACATTACGCTACACAAACATAGGCCGGACACTTTAAGACGGACCCGGACACTTTACGGCATCTTAAAGTGTCCGGCCGGACACTTTACGTTGCCGGACACTTTACCGCGTGACACCGGCGTAGAAATGATCCACCATTAAAATTTTTAAAAACTCGATGCCTGCCGAATTCACTAGAAATATTTCTAAATCGTAAAAGAAAAAAGTGCAAGTATGAAAGAGACTCTGCTCTGTCAAACAGTATGTATAAACGAAAATCAGTAAACTAGCAAAAAGTAGTTAAGAGACCGTTTTTAAGAAAAATCTAACTCTTGGGGTCTTTCTCGGGCCAAAACCAACTATAGTGAACTTACCACCTGAAATTATCCTGCCATAACATTTCTTGAATCAAAAATCAAATCAAAAATCAAAATCAAAATCAAGACCGCCATAAGTCTTTTTCGGCTAAATCACAACTTCGGTTTCGCTCATTGTCATAACTTTAAAGGAGCTACATATGCACATATGTTTTGCTACAAAACTCACTAAATAACTAACAGTTTAATAAACGAGTTGAGAATAGATATTGTTTCAGCTAAAATATGCAAAGAAAACATCAGAAAATGCTTTTTTGGGTACTCTTTCTGCGTTTTAACGCTATTCTGACCTAAAAACGCATTACAGCACAAATAACAATTTTGCGGGCTCGGGCGGGGGCGGACCTCATTTTCGAAACAGTGCTAGCGGGGCGGGCGGACCTTGTTCTCCGTCTGGCAGGGCGAGGTGGACCTGAAAATTTGGGCCCGCGAAGGGCTCTGGTTTACAGTCTATATCATAAAGCCTTGCGCATATTTGCCACTAATTAAATTGCATTATTGGCTGAAATGACTACATAAAAGATTAAATAAAAGTGGAGCATCGACTTCTCTGTTGTTCAACGCCATGCCATCAAATTACTGTATACCTTTTGAAAATTACTTCAATAACTGTTTACTGCGTTTTTAATATTGCTTAAATACACAGTATTTAGCAAAAAAGACTGAGTGCTCACGGCCATACACATGGACTATTTATGGTCTGAGAGATCAACAAATTTTCAAAGATCAGAAAGAGGACAAAAATCGGTGGTAAAGGCAGGAAAACACCATTTTTTGATGTTTCTTTGTCTAGCCATGAAACCAAAAACTTCCGAATCAATTATGCACATCAATCATGGGGTCTGCGGGGGGGGGGTCTTTTGAATTTAATTTCAACCCGCTTAGACCCACCGTTCCACTAGACCCACCGTCCCACACGACCCACTTTTTCAGTCCCGCTAGACCCACCGGAAGTCTCGCTAGACCCACCACGTGCATAATGAGGTGTCCCGCTAGACCCACCGTTTTGCGACCGTCCCGCTAGTCCCACTGTCTCGGAAGACCCACCCGAAAAAATGAAGATATACATATTACATGTGAAATGAAAAATAGTTATCAAGACGCTTAAGTGAATTCTGCAAAAATTTTTGTAATCATTAATTTAAAAGCAAGTTTGAGGTGTGTGACAGTCAATAACAAGCGGTTAGTTTGTTTTCATGAATGTGCAATTGTATATAATTACCATAGGTACTTCAATCGAATATGACAAGTCGGTAGGTATATTAAAAATCAGCAACTTTTGTCATATCAAACATCACTGCCTAATTTTCGGACCGTAACACGGGCTTTTTTCCTTCCATCCCCTTGAGCGTTCCTGCACTCATAATATTCACTAACCGAATCGTCGCTCAAACGTTTCTGCGATTTTTTTTGAAAAATATAAAAAGTTTCGTTATCATCAGCTTCACAGACTAACATAGCTGACTTCATGTAACGAGTTAAAACGAAATTAGGGCGACCGAAATTCATGGCTCGATTCGAAATCAAAATTTCTATATGGTCTCTGAAGCGATGAAATAAATTGAGCACATGGACATTAGCCCTCCTATAGTCCTATTTTTAAAAACCGATTCGGATCTATTGACAATGACCTAATTAACATTTTCGATTTTTTAGTGAGAATTTGCAACATCCGTTCGGCCCGATTACTGTTGAGCCGTCTTTGTGAAATGCCTAAATGCTTTGCATCATATTCATATGTGCATATCTGTACTGTTATCGGCATGCAGTGTCAACGCTTCAATCTGTGTGCCTACTTAGTATCCGGAAATTCCTGATCGGAGGGTACAAAGAGTACAATACCATTACAATCAAAAGGCAAAAAATGCACTCTGAAATGTGTTTGACAAGAGTGTATTCCTTGACATGAAAAATAAAAATTTATTCTTAAAAAATAATCAGCTATGGTTACTTACCATTGCCACGCACATGCACGCACGCACGTACATATATTCTTTGCATATTATATTTTGTAATGTACACAACTTCATGCGATAATATACAAAATTTATTTATTTATTAATTGAATTTAATGGATTAGGTGGTTAATTAAATGTAATTATTTTTTGATTAATATATTTGACTAAATATACATACTTGAATGGATACACTTTGCAAGCGTTTCTGTTTTTGCTTGCCAGCGTACATAATTTTCTTCTCTGGAGGGTCTTCCGAGACAGTGGGTCTAGCGGGACGGTCGCAAAACGGTGGGTCTAGCGGGACACCTCGTTATGCACGTGGTGGGTCTAGCGAGACTTCCGGTGGGTCTAGCGGGACGAAAAAAATGGGTCTAGTGGGACGGTACGGTGGGTCTAGCGGGACGGTCGGTCAAGCGGGACGGTGGGTCTAGCGAGACGGGGCCTTGAATTTCAAGTGTCCAACCGAACTCCCCGCCCATGTCTGCTCGTATTATGGCTTAAGCAAATACGAGCAAATTTGTATAGATGCTAAAACATAACGCACACGACAAAAGAAAAGGTGCATTGGACGATAAAATTCCATCAGGCCATCACAAGTTATCCACAGTTGACCATTCAACATCGGCGCTGACTATCGGCAGCCATAGAAGTTACTTCAATAAAAAAATACGGTATGATCTCTTCACCTAATGCATTGCTTTTTTCCAAAATTATAGTCTATTTCACATAACTTTGTGCATAAATTCTAAGAATTTTTATCAATAGTAGACCGAGGGTTACGATAATTTTATATCAGGTCAATGCCATAATTGCAATCTGTCAGCTTATTGACGGAGATAGTTTTAAAATTTATGACCGAAGTTGTGTGAAACAGACTATAGTTTGCATGCTTTACCTGTTGCAAGAGAAACAAAGGCGGACTGAAGGGACGACTTTACGTAGAATGTAACGAATAAATGTAAGCCATTTTCTGAATTTTTTGACAGCTTTGACGCCTTATCTTTGTACTAGAACTATATTCTTTCGTTTTCGAGAAAAATGCCATGTTTGCATAAAGTTATCGACAATAAAAATATCGACTGTGACATTTTTCATCTCAATCTTTCGACGAAAAAGTAGAGCAACAAATTAAGCAGACAAGCCGGAAGCAAGTTTTTATTAGGCGACTAGGTAGGTACTTTAAGTGAACACAAAAATATTTTACCAGATATTTCTTTGGTTGAAAAGTTTTAATTGGAATTGCTCAAATGTTCCTATTTATTCTCATACAGCACCAACTTCAAGGTTACGAATGAAGAAATAATTGGAAATCCGCCCGCAAAGTTAAGCGCTCCTGAGAACCAGTCATCCAATAAAAACTTGCTGAAATACAAAATTATCGATCCTTCAATTAGATTTGGCGATGCAAATTCGAGTAAAAATTTGAAACAGCATGGCCAAACGATAGATAAAGACTCGCCTGAGCACGAAGATGTCTTCACTTTGCGCGATTTATTTATTTCGAGGGACAGTCAAACGTCCTTGATGAGCTGCGCTTTTCCATTGCACGAGCGACTTTCTCTATCCAGCGTTTCTACCAAGTATGTATTTTTCTTTTGTTTATCAAAACAGAAACTAAATTTACTTAAAAGCTAGGATATTCATATTTTTTATTCATGTTCGTACGCATTATTCTATTGCAATTCTGATACCCATATGTGTATGTCATGTACGTACATGCATGTTTTCCATTCCTTAAAGGAAATCGTCACTCAGAGAGAGTTAAGTTGAAATTGAAAATAATGAGTTTGTCGATTCGTTAAAGGTACATATGTGCTATTTCTCGCGCCTTTTTGTTTCTTTCATACTTATAGCGTGCTGCAATTTTTTTCAATCCATTCACTTCTGTATTATCATTATTTTCATTTATTTATTTTTTCTCTCCATTTTTTCTTTGGAATATCCCTTTTTGCGCTTTTTTGTCGCATTGATGACTTCCTATTATTTGCAAAGAAAGTTTTGATTTTTGTCAGAATTTTTCATTATTTTGCGTTATTTTTCCAGAAGAGTTTTTTATTTCTCATTCGGGTGGACTTCCGAAACCCTAGAACGTCTTTTTGGAATGATTCTTCAATCTCGAAAACAACTAATGCGGTGCGCGTTTTTTGTTTCAGTAAAGATTTTTCATGATGTACAAAAACTTTTTCGGGGTCGTCTTTGTACATGTACAAAGACTTTTGAGGAGACAAAACTGTGAAAAAATCCAAAACTCCCAAAACTTTGCGCTAAAATGAGTAATTGTCTGTCCTGTATATCTTTTTAACAGAATTTGCATCTAGAATAGAAAAATGTCAAATTATTTTATCGAATTAGCGTAGGTAGACCCTGTGTTTTTTGATTCTGATACTATGTCTTATTAAGAGCACATAATGATGACCCTATCGTACGTTGTGTCGAATATGATTAGGTATCTGTTCAAAAATAATGCACATTTGGCATGCTGAAAGCAGAAACTGTGAACTCTAAAAAATGCGAAAATACGAGTAGCGATCGCTTGTGTTCATAGTGGGTTTTAATCTACCATCGTCTATTGTCGGTTGATTGATACCCAGCAGCTAAATTTATTTTTATAGATAAACTTAAAAAACTTTTTAGCATTAAAATCAGCATAAGTTATTTTGAATTAAGAAATAAGTTAACATTGCAGGACTGATAATCAGTCGAAAGAGTCGCACTGTTCGAGGATGGAAACGGTTGATTTGCAGAAATATCTGCACAACAAAATTTTCCAATACAGTGACTCTGATCGAGTTCAACAACGACATCCTGCGCAAATTCGATTTATTACTCGGTTGACGCATTCAAGCGCCTCAATGGATCTTAGAAGTATTCAGGGTGCCGAAACGCCGTCCGTGACTTCAAATGGCTCTGCAGTGAACTCCGCTGCTTTCAGCGGGATTAACACCAAAAACAGAAGAAGCCATAGGTTATAATAAGATCTGTTAATTATCATAGGTAGCGCGTTAGCGCGTACCTATAATATACTTGGGTACCCCTAACACCTGTGCACCCCCTACAGCTATAACGGGACACTTCTGGAAGGTGCGGTTTTTTTAAAAGAAAGATAATAAAAAAATTCGCTGCCCGTGTTTTTTGTTTTTCTTGAAACTCAAAACTGACTGTGTAAAGAAGGTGTAAAGTTTTTGTGTAACGTTATAACAGGACAAATTTTGGGACATTTATAATGCGGCATGTGGACAACTGAGTATTGATGACTCGAAGAATTGAACAGCATAGGACAATAGAGGGATGAATTCTACAGAACAGCATTTTTTGTTTTTTGAAATTCGCATTAGTTATCGAATGGCAGTGTAAAGAGTGCGAAAATCTGGGGGTTGAAAAAGCACTTTTTAGTCGAGTTTTCAACCTGCTTATGTCTGATACTAACTCCGGTTATGAGTTTTTTGAAATGTTTTCTGACAGAAATGTAGAGCGGATCAAGGGTTACATTCTGCATATAAGCAAAGTCTTCTACGCTCTATGGTGAGTTAGATCCTGGGGTTTAAAGTTTACACTCTAGTGGATGGTGTAAAAAACTGATTTTAAGTAAGATTTCTCTGCCAAATTTTTTCGCTTATGAGTCAGGGTAAATTGAATACAGCAGTAATAAAGTGCCTCTCAGGGGCTACACATCGCAGCAAACTGCATTTAAAAAAACGCAATATTGAGTTATTTATGGGGGTGTAAAGTTCGAAATCAGAGGTAAAAAATGGGCGAAAAAAACACGTTTTTTCCCGAATTTTGATTAATAAATCATACCAAATAATTTTTGCAAGAGAATTTTGGCACACAGGAATGTACTACGATTTAAAAGCTACAAATTGTACCAAACCGAATTTCTTTAAACTCAATGGGGAGTTCGGTACGGAATTTTAAAGTTTACAGTGTTCTAAATGATGGAAAATACGTTTTTGTTGCGTTTTTTGTTCGCCACTTTCTCCGTCCAGAAGTCGGGATAAGTCCAATAGAATAAAAATAAAGTGCTTTATATCGGGTGCATGTCAAAGCAAATTGTCTATACATTAATATTTAGCGAGTGTAAAGTCAAAATTTTGGTGTTTAAAATGCGTTTCTGTCTTGTTTTTTCTGCCTGCTTCTCCGGTTATGAGTCAGGGACACGATTATCAAGTCTAGAAATGGACCAGGAACCAAATTTGATATGCCAGTCTGGCGCATATGTTTACACTCTACAGTGTTGTAAAGTGGTTTACACCTATTGTTAGTTTGCCCATAGAACATTATGGAGACTTAATTTTTTACATAAATATTAATCGTAATATCGGAACAATATCAAAATTACGAATCTGACCAAAATCTTCTTTACACTAGGTGTTTACATGAAGTTTACACTACATATGTATTTATCTTCGTTTTTGAGCATTCCAGAAACCTAATTTTTTCCTGGAGTCTAGAAATTTTCAAAGAATCAAATGTGAGACGTCACGTAGGCGCGTTTGTTTACATCCAACAGTGATGTAAAGTAGTTTACACTCATTGTTTATTTGTCCTCAGACCATTGTAGACATGCAATTTTTTCATAAATGTTGATAATAATATCCGAGTAATATCAGATTTACAAATCGGAATAAAATCCTCTTTACACTAGGCGGTTGTGTAAAGTTTACATTGCTAATTAATCTTCGTTCTAGAGCTTTGCGAAAACCTGAATTTTTTGCCGAAATCTGAAAATTTACATGGAATCAAATAAGGGACGTCAGCTGGGCGCGTTTGTTTACACTCAACAGTGATGTAAAGTGGTTTATCTTCGTTCTAGAGCTTTGCAAAAACCTAAATTTTTTGCCGAAATCTGAAAATTTACATGGAATCAAATAAGGGACGTCAGCTGGGCGCGTTTGTTTACACTCAACAGTGATGTAAAGTGGTTTACATCTGTGTCTATTTGTCATTAAACCGTTATGGAGACGTAATTTTTTCATGAATGTTGATCGTAATATCCGAGTAATATCGAATTTACAAATCCGACTAAAATCTTCTTTACACTCGTTGCTAGTGTAAAGTTTACACTATATAATAAGCTTCATTCTAGAGCCTCACGGTAACTTATTTTTTCTCTAAAGTCGTAAAATATATATGGAAACAGATGTGATACGTCTGCTAGGGGCGCATGAAGAGTAGTGTAAAGTGATTAACACTCAATGTTAATTTGTTCTTAGAACATTATAGAGGTTTCATTTCTTAATAAATGCTGATCGTTATATCAGAGCAATATCGAAATTATTAATCCCACTAAAATTCTTTACACTCTTGTGTAAAGTTTAAAATGTAAATTAAGTTGAGCTCTAGAAAGTTTTGGAAGCATATTTCTTTACAGGATGTTCTACGTAACATAAGAATTACTAATCAGAATGTTTGTTTCTTCTACAACTAGTAGCTTTGTAAAGTTTAAACCATTCAATTATTAGAAGAACCGCACAGTAAATGAAATCTAGTATTGTATTTCTAAATCTTGCTAATTAAAAGTGGGGTACTAGCAAAGAAAAATGCTCCGATGGAACAAAAAAGGGGAATATACTTGGGATTGTGAATTATCGAGGATGTAAAAGGAGGGGAGTAGGAAAAATCTCCTATGTTATATGCCAAGAATCGCAAAATATGTAAAAAATCAGACTTTCTCTAAACAATGCAAAAAATCGAAGTATATTCTGCGGCCTTTGAAAAATGTAAAAGTTTAGTAAACAATTGTTGTAGACATGTGTAAAAGAGTATCTACATAAGGTCTGTTGCACGTCAGCTTCCGTGTTTCCTACTGCTTTGAACCAACAATATCATCGATTGTCTTGAATGCATCGATATGTACTATTTCATTCAATTCGCTTAGCTACTGCATTGCTAATTCGCTGCTTTTTTCAATCAATTTTTTGGTAATTTGAATATTGCTTGCACTTTGACACTTAGAATGGCTGTATCTGCTAAGTGACATGCTTAGTAATAATGAAATACGAACAACTTAATTATGATTTGTTAACAGCATTTCACTTTCAGTCACATTATTAAGCAACTCAAAGTTGAATGAAGTCTGCAAATAGTTGCATTACGTAATATGCTTTTAAGATATTATGTCAATCAGAAAAAATTATTTTAAAATAATACGTTTTTTCAGAGACCGCAGAATATACTTCGATTTTTTGCATTGTTTGGAGAAAGTCTGATTTTTTACATATTTTGCGATTCTTGGCATATAACATAGGGAGATTTTTCCTAGTCCCCTCCTTTTACATCCTCGATAATTCACAATCCCAAGTATATTCCCCTTTTTTGTTCCATCGAAGCATTTTTCTTTGCTAGTAAATTAACTACTCAAATAAATACGCACTTAACATGCATTTGTAATCCTGTAGACACTATAATCTTATAGTTTGTTTCACATAAGTTTGGGCTTTAATTTTTAGAATTTTTTCGAATTTAAGCCGACGGATTACGATATTTATATGTCAAATCAATGCTATAATAGCAAGCTGTCAGCTTATTGTCGGACATAGTTTTAAAATTTATGTCTAAACTTCTGTGAAAATTGAAAGTTTTCTCTAAATAATATTTTACCAATTAGCAATTTGTGCCTCGACCACGTTCTATTTACGTTTCATATGTAAATGTAATTTGTAATAATTTTAGAAGAAGCTAAATTGATAAGAATTTATATTATTCATGTTTTATGAGCGCGCTCGGGCTCCGTGGCTTTCATTGAGAGCTCTGGTAAAAAACTCCACTTTTCTAAACCGAAAAGTATTAAAAGCTTTTGGCGTTTGCAAACATAAATCGACGCTTCTTAAGATCATTCTTAGTCTGAATATGGCGAAAACACTATAATTGTTCCCGAGTGAGTAGTAGTTTCTACACTTGAGACCATAAATGCACAGTATGGCCGAGGGGAGCCAGCCGGTCTCAGGGGGTCGAAAATTTAGTTTTTTTGGGCGAAAATGACCTAAAACAGGTATAAGCGTTAAGATAGCGTTGAAACTACGTTAATACACAGTTTCTGGCCAATTAAAGCACTTTTGAGAAAATTTTCAATTTTCACCCGTTTTTGGCCTTCATTTTGCCTCATTTTTCTCACAAATTTGTCAATTTTTCCATTCTGGAAGGGGTCTACACACCCCTCAACCTCCCTTGTGCATGTCTCAGGGAACAGGTTTCCGGTTTTGCTATCCCTCTTAGTACCACAGCTACAGGCTATAGATGCTGATTATGTTGAATCTTTTATGATGATTAACAATGTTAGAGGTAGTAGATACAAAGGTGCTTATCTATAGTCTGTTTCACACAAGTTCGGTCATAAATTTTAAAACCATCGCTGACAATAAGCCGACAGATTGCAACTATAGCATTGATCTGATATAAGTATCGTAATTCTCGGCTTACTGTCGATGAAAATTCTTAAAATTCATGCACAAAGTTATGTGAAACAGACTATAGATTATTGGAATTTTTCGATCTTAAGAAATAAAAATATGTACTACACATTTCATCCATGACTAAACATGGGCAGCAACTATAGTCTGTTTCACATAACGTTGGTCATAAATTTTAAAACTGTCTCCGACAATAAGCTGACAGATTGCGATTATAGCATTGATCTCATATATAATCATCGTAACCCTCGGCTTACTGTCATTGAAAATTCTTAGAATTTATGCGCGAAGTTATGTGAGACAGACTATAGAATCTGGGGGTCCTATAGACAAAATCGCTAATAATAGCACCATAATTCAATTCGTGAAATCTACCGATATTTTGGGATCTTTCATATTCTGAGAGTTCAGACCCCCTGACCCTCTACGCCCACCTTGACTGCAATGGGATATTGAAAAGTCAATGAAGAGAATCAAAAAATTTTTATAATTTTCTTTTCAATAGGCTGCTCGTTAAATATGTGCCAATTCGAAACGAATGGATCACGAGGCCGGCTTCGCGTAGTGCAAAAAGCAAACGAATATCGAATTTTAAATTGTCCACTTTGCGTCGTAGGCACAAGTCGCGCTGATATTCAAAAAATGAAACAGCTCAAAATTAAGAATCGAGGGAAATCGGCCTTTTTGTTAGAGATGTGCAGTAAATGGCCTGCTATTTTGGTCATACTGACAAAAAGCTCCTTAAAATCGTTTACTAAAGGCAAGTTTCTGTCCGAAAGTCGGGGAGGGGGTAATAAAAATCTAAACTTTTTAGGGGATGGGGAAAAGTTACTTTGGATTGAAGAATCTTCCATCAGAACCGCTCGGTTCGTACAACTTCTGTAATAGATTGAACGCACTTGAGTCATTACCACTGAATTTAAAGGGCCAGACAATGTGTTTAAAAGGAAAATATAACAGGGCCTGAGTCCAGTTAAAATCCTACGTGGGCAGCAAGAATATTCTGGGGGGGGTGCAAGATTTTGCAAAGGTCAAAAAATTGCCTTAAAAATGGTGGTATAGCGGAAAAACACCATTTTCCGACGTTTATCCTCGAGCACTATCCATTGGCATCAAAAAGTTGTGAAAAAACAAAACAAAATTCTAAAAATTGAATCCTGGGGGTATTTTGGTTTCTCGGGGGGGGGGGGGTGCATACCCCCAACCCCCCCCGCTCCAGGTGTGGTTACAATACACAAGCTCCGAGGATTAAACCTGACTTCGGTCTTTAAAAATACGAGGTTTGGTGTAAGCCTGACATAGGTCGATTTTAATACGTTCAGATTTAATATCAGGCTTAACTTTAATGGCAATGTAAAAACATACGACACAAAATTTAATGTTGTCTATTCAAGTGCGAATTTAGAGCGGGCGGAGGAACAGCCCCCATGTAGTCAGGCGCAACGATAAATAGATGTGTATTTTTTGACGATCTTTGGCATTTTTATCATGATTTTTCAAATTTTTAAAAAACATTTACTGACTATCTTGGTGCTATAAAAATTTGTTTTTGTGTAACAAGAGTACTTTTTGTGCACGACAAAGATTTTGTAGTTCTTACAATGATTTTTTCCATTACTTTTCGACTCTTTGTCTTGATTTTAGCATCAATTTTGTGAGTTCTTTTATAGTATACTTTAGGAAATTTTGAAAAGTTTTGTTTTTATCGCATTATAAATAATTCTACTTGCCGAAAGACGACAAAAAATCGCTAAGCTAACTTGACGAATTTTACGGACAATTTTGATACTATTAAGAAAATTTGGGGTCCCCATATCGCCCTCTCAGAAAATCCTGGATGCGCCACTGTGTCTACATATTTATGAAGTAGGTACCTATAACATTCGAATTTAAGGCTGGCTTCAGCCAGAGGATATTGAAATCGGAAATCGCATGCTAAAAATATTATTTTTGAATTTCTCAGCAATTTCTCCAGGCAATGTCTCCTTGTTGTCACGTTCATATGGATCGGTGATAAAGATTCACGTATGTATTTGAGGTCTATTATGGCCCCAGAAGACATAAAGATTAAATTTTTCTGGAAAATCTAGTAAAATCACGGCCCAAAGTACATACATATTTAAAAATCAGTACTTTTTTGAAAATGCAGGAATTACTAAATAAATTAAAGTAGTCCTTGTATTATTTAAATATTTGTATCAATTTTTTCAGGCTATTTTATTACACTCTAGACCAGCCGTGACGATGCACTTTTATTTCAAGCACACAGTTCTTGGAGCACTAGGGAAGATGAGTCCTACCGAAAGTTTTGAAAATACCAGAATTTTTTGCAAGGATAAAAATGAAATCCAAAGCAAGAAAAATTTCTTAAAGCATATAGAAGACCGTTAAAATATTGACTTAAAAAATCGGAATTTCAAGCGTTTTTTCTTTTTGTATGGACTTTGTCCTCTAAACAGCCCATCTTTGAATAAGACATCACGTTGAGATCCTTAGGTGCTTCGCATCTAATGATACATTTCTCTGCGTAGTCTTCTTTGAGATGAACTATAGTCCGTTTCACAGAAGTTTGGGCATACATTTTAAAAGATAAAGCGACAATAAGCCGACAGATTGCGATTATAGCATCGATTTGATATATGATTATTGTAATCCATCAGCTTCCTTTCGAAAAACTTCTTAAAATTTATGCCCACTTATGTGAAACAGACTATAGATTCGCGTATAACGAAAATTTAAAAACTTTTCCGAGTCAGCTTGGATGGAATGTTGGGAAATCGCTTGTGTAGTTATCCGACAGCTTTTTTGTTTTCGATTAAAATGGTTAAAAATTTCTTTGATTCTTTTAAAACTTCTATTCTCCATTGTAAAAGCTCGTGGGCCAAAGTGAATTAAAAACTGGTATAAGCGCTAACCTTAAAACTATATTATTACACAGTTTCTGGTCAATTTGAAGCACCTTCGAAGAAAATTTTCAATTTTCATCGGTATTTGGCCTTCATTTTGCCTCATTTTCCACATAAAATTCTGTATTTTTCCATTCTGGTTGGTCTAAATAATGTCTGATAGCTACGAGCCTGATTGATCTGTGAAATAAGTGCGTACATTCGCACGCCTCATTACTATTCTCATTTTTTATGAAACAATCGGACAACCACGGCTTACCATTTATGAATGGTTGTTGAACGCTTCTTCGTTGTTGAAACATGATTTTTAATTTCGCATTTTGTCAATTTCTTGTAATTAAATTAATTTCAAATTTTGTCAATTACTTGTTAGCAAATTATGCTCACAAGATGTGGTTTTTATGAACATTAGATGAGATAGTCATTCCAGAATGTTAATTAAAAAAAATTAAATTCTAGGAAATTAAACCTCTTAAAACATTACCTATCAGTATGCACTTTAACCATAGGATCTATAAACCACGGCATTTTAAAGACGTATACCATAAGACATCCTCAGATGTAAATTATCAGTTTGGAAGTTTTCACCAGATTTCATAGCCAGATCCGTTAAACTATGCGGGGAAAAGTAAAATCCGGAAACGGAATCATACATGAATGTGCACCCCGGTTCCGTCGGGGTTTCTCCACCCTGGGGTGGTTTAAAGTACCGGAACCGGGGTTTCCCAAGTAGGACCCATCAGAGCGTACACCAACCCCACTTCCGGCAAACTTTCTCCTACTTAAGGAGGAGGGATTTCGGGGCTTGGAAACGGGTTACCCCAATATTTACATGTGATGCTGAGAAACCTTTGACGGAAGTAGTTATTCTGTCTGCTAAGTCCTCCATGTATGAATTGGTATGTCCGCACTAATGTAAAAAATAAAGAACGTCTTAAGGGTTGCACATAGCAGTAAGATTCACTTTTTTAAATTTGATACTGAGTTGGTTCTGGAGGTGTAAAGTTCTAACTCTGGGGTGAAAAACACATTTCTGTGTCGGTTTTGCTTACAATCTTTTTCCGTTATGAGTCGGGACATCATGTCACGAGTCAACTCTAAGAATGCGTTGCACTTAATGGCTACACATTCTATTAGACAAATTAGTTTGTACTCAATGAAGGTGTAAAGTAGTTTACACTAAAGGTTTACTTTGCTCCCAGAGTGTTGTGGAGGGTCCATTTTTTGTAAAATGTTATTCGAAACATCAGGATAACGAATCCGATATTAGACAATTTTTACACTCAGCGGTTGTGTAAAGTTTACACTGAAAATTAACTTTAGCTATAGAGCCTTGCCGTAGGTCAAGTTATTAAAAATTTTTCGAAACATAAGGATTTCTTCGTATCAGGATTAAGGACTCATCTGCAATTTTCTTCACAACCTCTTGGGTAAACTTTACACTTCAGCTTAAATTCAGGTCCATGATGTTGTACGCATAGGTGGGCGGCACCAAAGTTCTGGAAGGTGCAAGATTTTTTCAAAGGTCTAAAAATGGCCCTAAAATGGTGGTATGGCGAAAAAACACCATTTTCCAACGTTTCTCATCGAGCACTATCCATTGGCATCAAAAAATTGCGGAAAAAAACGGAAAAAAATTTCAAAAATTGAATTCTAGGGGGGGGTATTTTGATTTCTGGGGGGTGCATACCCCCAAACTCCACCCACGCCCAGGTATAGTTGTAGGTTGTATGAGCTGAGTTTTTTTAAAAACTGTTCTCGGTAAAATCACGATTACGAACCTGACTTTGTTTTGTGACTCAATGTCTGTGTAAAGTTTAAAGTGGAAGATTAATATAATTGTAATACGTTGTAGACACTGTTTGACGTATGCAGGCATGAATCGGCGAGTCGGCCGTCGGTCGATCGATAATTCGATACCTAAAGTTAACCGTCCATAACTCAACGAACATGAGTCCGATTTTGATCGGATAAAAATGAATGTATCCAAATAGCTAATGTGTAGCTACAACTGCTACATAAGTTCAAATATACTCAATGGATGCGAGTATGTATGTATATACATAGCTGCATTCTTACATTTTTAGTGCACTAAACCGTCCGTATGTTGGCAGTGCAAAAATAAAGGGGGGACTTTAGGACGGTCGTCTTGGGAGCTGATTGCGAGGGGATAGGATTGCTGTTGCTCGTAATAACATAACTGCGCACCGGACGTGCTATGTACACAGCGGCAATAGAGCAGCTTGAAACTCTTAATTTGATCAAGGACGGACAGTGGAAAACTTTTTCGTGGACGGATTCCCTTGTGAAAACTTCGCATGCAGCTAAGACAAATGTTGAAACTTTTGCCGCAGAATTAAATTCGGACTTTAGGATTTTATACTTTACATGCTCCTTTAGTTTCAGTCGACGTGGATTGTTTGTTTTTGCAGTACGCATTGCTCCAATCGTATCGAAAATATCGAAATGCACAGCGAATAACGTTAAGCAATTTTTTGTTGGAGTAAACTTATTAATTATGTACCAAATTATAGGATTTTTCATGCCAAGTAATGCAAATTTTTGCTCCAAATCATCGATTTTTTGCACCAAATTTTGAGGGTTCATGATAATCTGTGCTATACCTATATAAAAATAAACCGAGTTGACATTCCCGTATAATTAGAGTTCACAATACCGCTTCGAAAATATAAATTGCGAACGGGTACCTACATGATTGGTAATCCATGCTGATTAGAACGGAAGCTGTTCAAGGGCGGATTTTTAATGTTCTATCAAGAAAAAGAAAAATGTTATTTATTAATTGAAGAAGTAACTAAGATAGACGGACACTAAAATTCGAGGATAACATGCCTGTAATAAAGTGGAAATTGTATTTTTTAAAGTTTTCAATTTTTTGTCAAAATATATAGCGCAGTATAAGAGGGGTCATTTTTCTCAACGAAACTTTGTCGCTAATATAGTTTTCCTGCGCATTTTCTGCGCGAATATTGATAAGAACAAGTAGCTCAGGGAAAACTAATTTATTTATTTTTAGAGATTGTTTTCAATAATCTTATTGTTTCTATTCACTTTTAAATATTTTGAGAAATTTTTCGAGATGGTTTTTCATTTTAAGAAGGCTTAATGTTTCAAAATCAACATTCGGTGGCGTCATAATCAGAAATAAAGCAGGGTATTAGAGGAGTTTAAAGGCCCAAAAATTACAAAAATTGAAAATGTTATGGAACGAAATTTATACAAAATAGAGGTCAAAAGTGGATGAAAATTGAATATTTTCATTGATCATTAAAATTGCTTAAAATTGACCAGAAACTTGGGTTAACGTAGTTCTTACGCAATTTTAGCATTTATACTAGTTTAAGGGATCATTTTAGCCTGAAATAGCTCACTAACTGACCCCGCGCTCCGATATCAGTTAATGAGCATGTCGTGCGTGATTCATGAGTTTTTTTGTTATAATTTTATATAATTTTCACAATAAACGAACTCATTTTCTGCAAAGTCGGACGACTGACTCGCCAAGTCAACAGAAAAAAGGGTAAAACGCCAGAAATATTGATTCTCTTAGGCTAGGTCTAACCATTAGAAGTAAGCACGGGCGTAGGTATCCTATAGCTTGTCCTAAGGACGAATTCGCCCCAGCTGCAGATAAAGTTACAACAACGCATACAACAGCGTCCTGCATTATTTTTTTTGCAGAAAAATTCCGATTTTTTTTGTGTTATCGAAAATCGACCAAAAACTGCCTATACTTTGTGTACAGAGATTTGCAAAGATCGGTCCCAAAATCTTTATCTCGTACAAAAATGAAAACAAGTGGTGCCCTGTGTAATACTTTCTCTTAGTGGACGCGCAGACTTCCCCACCACTCAGAGGGAGCCCTACTTTGCAAATAAGCCGGTAAGCCACAGCAGGGTAAAGGCTTTAATTATTTGCAGGTTTATTAAATAACAAAACGCAATAATGCGATAAGCGTTTATTGAAAAATTAGTAAAACACGACTTTTCATTGCGCAGAGCCGACCTTCATGTTACTGCTGTTGTTCACGACTTATACACAGTTTCAATTCCGTCTGTTCTTCAGAGACAGTGTCAATTCCTTTCTGCGCCATCAATTCTTTGATTCTGTGATATAAATTTATAATATCGTCTTGATTTTCTAATTTCAATCCCCTAGGAAATTTTGACAATCTCAACAAAAGTTCGTCATCTGTCGGACGAAGGCACGATTGGCGATCTCGTTTTTGTTTTTCTTTTAAATCTTCTGATCTACGAATTTCGGTCGAATCGCTTCGCTACGGAAAAGTGTTTCTGCGATCGAAGAAATTACGACGCATGTCGGAAAGACGTGTATAGAACTTCAATCGACGATTACTGGATCCATACAGCCTTTCATACACTGAAAATGCCTTTTATGATAATAATTTGAAACTGAATGATGAAATATGTGTCTATCATATCTATCTAAGCAGTTGACAAAAGTTGAACATGTATGGAAAAATCAAAATGACAAAACCGTCTGTTCCAACGTCTCTAATCTCTTGCAGAGAAAACAAAATCATGTTCAAAAATTATAGTCTTTGTCAAATTTTTGAATGAGCGTTACATTTGAAAAGTACCGATTTGTTTGACATAAAATCGCTTCAATGCATTAGTTTTTATCGCTTAAGTGCGCCGTATTTTGTATGATAGGAAAAGTTCAAGGAAATTCACGTTGACTTTTTGCTAACAAAAAGTATTTTCCGCATTACATGAAAACTAATATTTACATTTATTAAATCAAAGAGATGCTAAAAGTTAATTCTCCTTAGCTTTCGTTGCAAGCAATGACTCATATCAAAACGGAGAAAAAATTATTCAAATTCATCAGAGGTTCTGAGAACACCAACAAACACTATGCTACATCATAGTGAATGCAGACGTATTCATGATCACGATGGCATCATCCAGCCTCCCCGACATTACTGGGTTTCCGACCGCGCAACCTTCCCGATAGTGTAGCCTTCTTGACCGCAGCCTTCCATATTAATGATATAAGTACCTAAATTTAGCTATGAGAAAATCTTTTTCTCGACCATGCAGGGTTTGGTGAGCCGACATTAGAGCGCAGCCATAATAGATGTTTTTCACGTAACTCTGCAAAACTTTTATGCTGATAAATGAAAGAATTCGCCGGTTAAAGCTTCACGGACAAAACGAGAATGCCTTTGAAAAAAGTCCTACTGTATCCTCGAGACTATTTGCAACGATTCATATACTTTCCGATTCAGAATTGGATACGCTTTCTATTATAACGGGGCAAAGCTTACTACCTACGCATGAATATCTCGGTATCAGGTAGTGATAAACATAGGTGGGCAGCACCGAAATTCTGGGGGGGGTGAAAAAATTTTCAAAGGTCAAAAAATGGTCTTAAAAGTTGTCGTAGGGCGAAAAAACACCATTTTTCGACGTTTCTCATCGAGCACTATCCAATGGCATCAAAAAATCGCTAAAAAAGCAAAAAAATTTCAAAATTTGAATTCTGGGGGAAGTATTTTGATTTCTGGGGTATTTCAACTTCTTCGGGGTGCATACCCCCAAACCCCCTACGCCCATGTGTGGTGATAAATGCATGCGAATTCTTTTGTTTTGTAAAGCAATTTTTAAGCTTTTCTGCATTGTTCTGGCTGCTCCTAAGTGACTTTTGATATGTTTTTAAACGCATTTTAAAGCTTTTCTGCACTGTTCTGGCTGCTCCTAAGTGACTTTTGATGTGAAATTTTTTTGAAAATTTTTTGAAAAGTTTTTGACATAACTTGTTTGTCACAGAAGTTATCAAAAATGCATTTTGCCTTTTAATCTGCACTTAAAATGCCAAAGCGTCGCATACATGTAGAAGCAGATAAATTTACACTTCTGCCAGAGCTGTAAAATGGTCACGTATACAAAATATGCTGGAGGGTGCGAAGCGCCCAAGAAAATATGGTTGGAGGTTCAGGGGACGCGCTGAAGGACCGCTTGACGGGGTCTGAGGTGGAGCAGCAGAAAATTTTGAGTTCTTGAAGTTTTTAAGAAACAAGGTAACGATAAAAACTTAAGGATTTTAAGTCACAAATAAAATTTGAATTTGAATTTACATAGCTCACCTCACCAACATTTCCATTAATGATTAGCAAACTTCCATTCCATCCACCAAGTATGACCCTTACATTCAGGCTTTTTTTGCACGGGTCCCTGTGCACCGGTACACAAAAAAATCTTACGTCTTGCAATTTTTTCAAAGGTGCTAGATGGAAATATACAATGAGTAATGCAATTCGCAGTGAAGAAAAAAATCACTTGACGTTGCATTTCTTACAAAATTAAGCATGGTGTATTGCATATTCTGTAGAGACCTTGTGTATAAACGTGAGCACGGGCGGACCAAACAACTATATCAGAACTAAAAAAAGACTTCTCATCCTCAGAACAGGATCTGATTTTTCCTGATCAAGATATTTTCTATTTCAATTTTAGATATAACTGAAAAATGGAAAAAAGAAAGAACGAAAGGAAAAAAACGCTTTTCTTTCTTTTCGTCCTTTCTTTCTTTCTTTCTTTTTTATTTTCTCTGTTTATCTCGCATTTTTCAAAAATTTTTTGGTCTCAATGTGGCCCCTTAAATCCGCCAGTGTATATACGCTTTAGTGTCGGCGTTCTAATGTCGCGCGCTCTAATGTTGCGCGCTTTAATGTCGCGCGCTCTAATGTCGCGCGCTCTAATGTCGCGCGCTCTAATGTCGCGCGCTTCTAATGTCGCGCGCTCTAATGTCGCGCGCTCTGTTGTCGCGCGCTCTAATGTCGCGCGCTCTGATGTCGCGCGCTCTAATGTCGCGCGCTCTAATGTCCGCATGCCGCAGAATTTCCAACCATGCGACTTTCCGACTGAGCAGCCTTTTCGACTGTAACTAAGCGCGGAGCAAAAATAAAGCAAAGTGCATTGAAAAACATGCTGAAAATTCAATTCTGTAGTTCTATTAATTTTAGGGGGTTCCGGATTTTCAAGTGTCTAATCCGCCACGCCCACGTCTGGTCGAAAACCATGCAAAGTCGTCAAGGTAGAATGGTTATAAACTTTTACTTATAGTCGGGAAGGCTGTATGGTCGAGAAGACTCTATGGTTAGGAAGGCTGCATGGTGTGGAAGGGAGCACGGTCGTGTCGTGAATCCAGTTCAGTCGGAAAACAGATGACAATCATCACGATTGAACTAAACGCATACCACTTTGCAATGCTGTTCTCGAAAAACCCGCAACCTTTTCATTTGAAATCGAAATAGGTACCTAACTATGGGAAAATTAAAAAATTTTTGCGCTAATCAAAAATAATTTCAAAGACAATGTACAATGAGCCTTCCAATTTAACATTTCGAGCAATATAGCGAAATTTTAGCAGCTTTATTTTAATCCGATTTATGAAAAATATGACTATTCAAAGATTACATTTACATATATTGTTTAATTACATAAAATGGACGCATAGCTCACATTTAGCATGCTAAGAGCAATAAAAAAGTGCAATCAAATAAAATCGGACTGATAACGGATAGAGGTTTTTATATTTGAACGATTTTCTAAGCTAAATTATTAACAAGTTGGTTGATGACCAATCGTATATCTATTGAGAAAATTTAATTTTGACAAAAATATTTCGCTACCTTATAGCCTTATCAAGTTACGGGTATTATGTAGAGAAAGTAGTGTTTTAAATAAGATTAGTTTCATATCTCCTTCTAATACTTATTACATATTGTACAGGAGCCTTGAATTATACAATTCTGAAAAAAATCATTTCTACTCGGAAATTTCTTCGGCATTGACATCTTCTATAGGGTTACATGCATAGGTGGGCAGCACCAAAATTCTGGGGGTGGTGAAAAATTTCTGGCGGGGTGAAAAAATTTTCAAAGGTCAAAGAGTGGTCTTAAAAGTGGTCGTATGGCGAAAAAAACACCATTTTTCGACGTTTCTCATCAAGCACTATCCAATGGCATCAAAAAATTGCTAGAAAAGCAAAAAAAATTTTTCTGAGGGGAGGTATTTTGATTTCTGGGGGGTATTTCAACTTCTGGGGGGTGCATACCCCCAAACCCCCCACGCCCATGTGTGGTTACATGCATTACATATATATGAATCAATTTTTACGTTGAAAATTTAGATTTTTATAATTTACGTAAAATCTGTCAAAGCTTAGCTTAAAACAAGATAAGAATATTCATTATTTTTGCTTTAAAAGCAAAAAACACGAACCTAAGTTAGAATCTTTGTCGCCGATTGAGCTATTTTCAACTTTTTGCCGTACGATATCCGAATCCCAACAAACTGAAAGCTGCTTATCACCCTCTATCCTTTCTGAATCGACTTCAGTGCTTGCAATCATTCGTAATAATCAATTCCAAATCAATGACTAATAATAAACGCCTGTGTAGGCTAAAACGGACAAAACACAAGAGCAGATGAATGAGATCGTAAGCATGGAATGCGTAATCCGTATTTGAAGCATTAAGTGTAATTTAAACAGAAAAGAAAATAAAATATATGTAGTGTAAAGTACAAGAATTTTTATCGATAATCAGCGGCTAGATTGGGCCGGTAGATGCGTTATCAGATCACAGGCGTAGCCAGGATTTTGGTTCGGAGGGCACGTCTATAATTTGTTTAACGTTTTTCGAGTATTTAGGCGCGTTTTTGCTTTTATATCTATTATCGTAAGTATCGTTATCGTGCCCGAAACGTATTTGGTTCTAACTGACGCTTTTCACAACATCGCGCATTCACAGCAATCAAAAAATTGAAATTTTTTTCAAATTTTGCTGCAAGGCTATTGAACATTGTTACACTAACGATGAACACAAAAGATAGGTACCTACATATATAGATTATGAGTAGGTAAATAAAATATCTGCTTTACTATAAGTATAGATTTTTGAGAAAACGCATTAAGACGATCAAAGCCGCCAGGAACACCCAATTTCTTTAGGTTTCATTCGTAGGAAGCGCGAAAATTCGGAGATCATAAAACTAGAAAATGCATTCAAACGGTTTAATTCGGCATGACGCGCCCAATTTTTGGGCTTGAAATGCAGCATCGTATGAAGTGCATAAATGTAGATCTAATGCCGGAAAATACATAAATTTTAGGACATTTTGATGACAGAAATTATTTAAGAAATGACCGGATCCGTTGGAAACGGTCTATCTTTTCAGAACATAACGCCATAATTATGATATTCTACAGTGCATATATCGAGGTATGCTGAGATTTTTGCTATTGACAGATGCATTACTACATCAAAATGTTATAATTCAAGAGAAAACCGCAGTTAAATGAAGCAGACCATAAAAGGTTCATGAAAAATGCTCATGGCAAAAACACTGTTACCCAGATTTTTTAAGCATTTCATGGATTCAACTCATACCTCGCCTAACCCGTGACCAAACATGGTCAGCGACCGAATTCTGGGGGTCTCGATGGGGAAAATTCACAAAAATGGCGAAAACCCTCCATAAAATGAATTCTGGGGGTATACGTATCGTCGTTTTTGAGGGGCTGCTGGCTTATCGGAAGAAGTACTAGAATCTACACGCCCACGCGTGCCCCTGATCGCTTGCATATGGTACCGTGCACTTGTTCAAAATAAACCACATACGCAGATATGTACGTACACGAGTCTTTGTGACTATGTACAGTCTGTTTCACATAACTTTGTGCATAAATTCTAAGCATTTTCATCGACTAGGTGGGCAGCACCAAAATTCTGGGGGAGGGGTGAAAAAATTTCTAAAGGGGGGGGGGGGGTGAAAAAATTTTAAAAGGTCAAAAAATTGTCTTAAAAGTGGTTGTATGTATGGCGAAAAAAACACCATTTTTCGACGTTTCTCGTCGAACACTATCCAATGGCATCAAAAAATTGCTAAAAAAGCAAAAAAATTTTTCTTAGGGGGGGGGGGGGTGCATACCTCCCAAACCCCCCACGCCCATGTGTGATCGACACTAAGCCGAGAGTTACGATAATTACATACCAGATCGATGCAATAATCATAATTTGCCAGCTTGCCAGACTATAAGAGCGTTTGCAGCAAATACAATAGAATGAAATTCTATCTAGACTATTCTATAACCAGTCTTAGGATGAACTTTGCCACTGTAAAAATCAAAAATTTTACGATTAGAAGGATTTGTGATTATAAATGACAGCTATCCTCTAACCCGCTTTTATTGCCTTATTCGGGCATATAAAATTCAGTAGAAAACTCTCTATGAACGAAACTATATAGAGGTGGATACTGGACTGATTCGTAACCCTTTAATCAACGAAAAACAGATGAAAAACGACAAAGTTAATTTCAGACGTTATAAAATACAGCAAAGGACATCAATGGTAATATCAAATTATCAATTTGACTAGTAAGAGCTTCCATAAATGATAGGACGATGCAGCACGCAATAAGATAAGCATTGAACCAATCGACTTCATCTGCGAGAAGAAAATAAATTGATCAGTCATCGTCAGATATATAATGAAAGATGCATCCTTCAATTTCTGAAAGCCTTACTCAACCCTGGCTAAAACCTTGCCCGCAGTATTGTACACTGATCTAGGTTAGTATTATTATCAATCAAAAATAAATACCTACTGAATATAACGAATAACGCTAAATTAATTAACTAGGTAAATAAAGTGACTATCGTCACCATACATGGGCGTAGGGGGTTTTGGGGATATGCACCCCCAGTAACCAAAATACCCCCAGTATTCAATTTTTGAATTTTTTTCCTTTTTTTGCAATTGTTTGATGCCAATGGATAGTGCTCGATGAGAAACGTTGAAAAATAATGTTTTTCGTCATACCACCATTTTAAGGCCATTTTTTGACCTTGAAATCATCTTGCACCCCCACAGAACTTTGGTGCCGCCCACCTGCGGTCGTCACCACACCTGGGCGGGGGAGTTTGGGGGTATGCACCACCCCGAGAAACCAACATACCCCCCGAATTCAAATTTTGATTTTTTGTTTTTTTCCCGCAATTTTCCGATGCCAATGGATAGTGCTCGATGAGAAACGTTGAAAAATGGTGTTTTTTTCGTCATACCACCATTTTTCGGGCCATTTTTTGACCTTTGAAAAATCTTGCATCCCCCATATTTTTAGGCTGCCCACGTATGGTCGTCACCATACGTGGGCAGCAAGAAAATTCTGGAAAAGATTGTTTTTGAAGGTCGAAAATGGCCTTAAAAATGCGGTATGGCGATAAAAACACCATTTTTCGACGTTTCTCATCAAGCACTATCCATTGGCATCAAAAAAGTATGAAAAAAACGAAAAAAATTTTCAAAAATTGAATTCTGGGGGTATTTTGATTTCTGGGGGGGTATTGGGTTTCTGGGGGTGCATACCCCCCCCAAACCCCCCACGCCCAGGTGTGGTCGTCACCACCATAGATGCACAGTATGGCCGGTCTGGGAAGTCAAATAGGTATTGACTTTTGGGCCAAAATGACGTCAAAACTGGCATAAATGCTAAAATAGCGTTAAAACTCAGGCACGTAGCTGGCCTTCTGAATTGTGAGGGGACTCAAATTCTGAAGTCAAATATCTCAAGAACTGCTAGTAAATAGGCAAAGATAATGGTGTTTATTAGCGTTTCTCAGCGCACTCTACACATAAGAGGAAAAATTTTTTACAAGATTCGAATTGGATTTCAATTATATTTATTAAATATTTTACATAAAATGGCTTCACAAATGATTTCTAAACATTGTGCCCAAGCTTGACCCTGTGTCTTTCCTGTTTTGTACTCAAATGGTACATTGCAAGGAAAACAATGTGGAAAATAAATATTGTTCATCATGTTTTACTCAAACATGGCTGTTCAAAAGACTAGGGTTATAAATTAACAACAAATCCGGCCCGAAGCGCCCGAAAATTTTGGAATTATTGGCTGAAAAGTATGCAAAAATCTATTCTGGCACTGTCTTTCAAATACACTTTAGGAATTTTTACTCTTATCCTTTGGGGGACCCTTGTAAAAAATACACGCACTTCCAAACTTTTTTGGGGGAGGGTGAGTCCCCACCCTATCCCCCATAGCTATGCGACTAGAAACTGTGTTAATCTATGTTCAATTTATGCTTTTATTTAAGCGTCTTTAGAAAAATTCATTTCCATCGATAGCATCTCTGAAAAAATTCATTTTCATCGATTTTTGACACTTTAAAAAACATTTTTGGTTCCACTTCTGAGAATTCCTATGCTCTGGTTCAAACCCCCCAGCCGCAGATTATGCTTGACCCCATAACTGATTGTTTGTCTTTTTGCAATTTCTTCCGGTTTAACCCCATCTAGACCCTCTAGAATTCAGTTGCTGACATGTATGGTCGTCAGTGTCATTCGTCAGTCAAATGCTCCGATTAGAGCCTAGAAATGTCAAACGAGCCACTTTTTTGCTTTTAAATGATCATTTTTCCAATATCTAAAATAAGTATTTTGCACGGGTTAAGAAGCACTGTTTTAAATAATTAATGCGGTAACTTTATAAAAACTAAAATAATTAGTGAATTTTCACTTCTCCGACCGAAACTGAGAATAATGCCTAAATAACCATTTTTTGCTTATAAAAGGTGATTTGTCAAATATAAAAATACGAGTAATTACCTGAATAGTTACAAAGTATGAATTATATCAAAAAAGCAATGTGAGAACTTAATAAAACAAGTAAAATAATTGCTGAGTTTTTCACTTCAAATAGGAATTTCAAGACGCATAAGTACAGAGTAAAGAAGTGTGAATAGAGAAATGTTATATAACTGGAGAACAAAAAAGAAAATAGATACATAATTCTACTATTTTTTGTATCGCATCTTTTACTAGTAAACACTGATATTTCATCGGTACTGATTTTAGTCTTTTTAGCAATCCTCCCAAGTTCAACTTATATGTGATTATTACTTTCTAAGCATTACGCGACAATGATTAATTTGAGCCCAATACTAATTATACCTGATCTGGGGAGATTGCAGCCGCCGAGAAATTATTTCACCCCTTAGAATTCGTGATTTTCCTCAAATTTTCGAAAAAATTCGAAGAAAAGGTGCCTTTCTAAGCGGTTTCTCTGTCTGTTCGCTCAGAAGTGTCAAATTTTTAGCGCTTCTGTGCGATATATGCATTTTTGACTGTATGTACATATTTAAGTTCAACTTATTCACATTTTTCAGATATTTTTTCGAAATTTTGTTTTGTTTTTATGCTCTAGAAAGATAAACCCATACATGATCTGGGGGTTTCAACCCCCAGAAATATTTTCCCCCAGGATTAACGATTTTTTGAAAGTTCCCAAAAATTTTCTAAAAATTTGTAGAAAAGATGCTTTATAAAGCGTTTTTAGCTATCTATTTGCTCAAAAGTGCCAAATTTCCGGCGCTTTGCTCCATTATACTCATGTTTTGACTATATTTTGTTCAATTTGTTCTGACTTTTTCGATTTTTTTTCGAAATTCTTTTAATGTTTTTATGCTATAGAAAGATAGAGCATCGTCAGAAACGCTGAAAACGGTGTTTTTGACGCGTACCTACAATTTTTGGACCAAAAAGAGACACTTTAAAATTTCAATCCCACCAGAATTCCTATGCTGTCTGTGCATGCATGGTAAGCTCTTGAAAGCATAGAAAAAGACGGTTTTGGGCGTATCCACCGCTTTAAACCAAAAAGAACGACACTTCAAAATTTTACCCTTACCTCGAAATCTCATACTGTGCATGTCTGCTACCAATATTTTGAAAACTATTGCTAGAAAAAGAGACCTGCGTGCAGTTTGTAGAACAAATTTCCTTTGCATCTATAAAGAGCTGCGGAATGAACTCTCGTAGGAGCAAAAATATAGTATAAGACTCGTTTCTTGGTAGAATATGTATACTCCAACAGCTAATAATTTGCATTGCGTAAAAGATCCTCAACCAAACTAGAGATTCATGCAATCAGTTACATGAAATTTCAGCTTTGGGCCGAGGCAAGGGGCTTTTCCGGTAATCACATCCATTCTAATATACAAACTAGAGATGCGTGTTTCGTTACACTGATGTGATACTTAAGTACATAGGTAAGACAAATTTATGTACATATCACATGCACACTGGAGGGGGGCAGGTAGAAACGTCAAAAAAAGCGTTTTTGACTTGTAGGTACTGACCCGGAAAGAACAGTTTTTGCGCCTCGTCAGGCCTTATCCCCTTCCCCCAAATGTCCATGCTATGCGCGCATCGTATGGGGGTATCCTACCAAGCAAGACTCTTGAAAGAGTATACCCCCTTCGGGCAAGTCAGCCTTGGACCAAAACCGAGTGCATGGACCACGAAAAAGAGTCAGCCGACGTCTAGCAGCGTAGACCCAAGTAGTCGTACATATACTAAAGCGCGGAGCGCCGAAAAATTTTGAGACTTTTGAGCCTAAAAAGAGCTAAAAAACGCTTAAAAAGGCACACCTTTTACGAAAAAATCGACAATTCTGGGGGTCGCAGCCATTTTCAGTGGGGGGGGACAGTCGTCGTTCTGGAGGCTGAACCCCTTCCCGCTAACACGTATGGTATCGAGTCAGATGGATTATCGAATCGCCTGCAATAAGATAAGTGACAAAATAAGAGGCGACTAACTGAGCAACAAAAGAACAAACGATGCCCTCGACTGTTTTGGCCGATTCTGCAATCACTTTTCGACTGCCAAATAAGGTTCCACCGATAGAAGCCGCTGCGTCGCCTACGCCGATTGAAATGAAACCAGAAAAATGGACTAATTTGACGCCTAAAATCGAAGCACGATTCGTATTTGGTCGAAAAAAATCATCACAATTCACAAAGAAATTACACAGATTGGTTGATGGAAAAAGTCTATTTTGGAACCACGATTTTAGTTAATGAGGCAGTTCAATAAAGGTTTATACGACTGCATTCTAACAGAGATGTAGATGATAAAATGAATCAAAATAATCTAGTGTATACCCATTTTTTCCAAATATTACGCAAAATTCTATCCATATTTAGTAAAAGCATAATAATTTTAATTAATCAACTAATGCCGTGTATTTATTCGATATCTAATTTTTTTCATTTCAGAATAAAACATTACAACCTCTCTTGCTTCGTATTTTGTAAGCAACGGCAGGATAATTTACGAAGGAATGTGCACTTTGTTTGTATAGTGTTGTGCATGCATTTAATGGGAAATACTCCATCCTCCCCCCTAGAGTCACAAAATTTTGGCCCACTCGATTTTTGGCGTTTTAGGCTATTTTTAAGGCGTTTTTGGCCAAAAATTGGAATCATTCGCTACTCACCAATTCATAAAAATAAAAAATAATTGAGGACTTTCTCCTCAAAGAAATCGAGCCCTTGAATGTATGGTGTTGCGTATATTAGAGTGCGGCTAAATTATCTCAACTTCGGTGACAACTATAGTCTGTTTCATTAAGCTTTGAGGTTTTTGAAAAAATGTAAAGTGATTACAAAAGTGTTTTAAAGTAAAGCAAGAAATACGAAATTCTACAGTATATTGAGTCATACAGAAATGCATGCCGTTGTTAAGCCGCATTACTGCACCGTACATTTTAAACCACTTTTGTAGCCTGATGACCCACGGGTGAAACATTTAAAAGAAAACCGCAAAAGGTAAATGAAACAGACTATAGATTCCAGCATAACATAAGACATTCACTTCACTTTCAAATAATTCAAATATTTTCCCTAACCAAACGTAATACGGCCATTTACAGATAACATTTAACCTAGGGATGTCACAAGCCCTGGTGCCGGACTTAAAAAATTATATTTACGCGTAAAAATCCCATTTCATCTTCTAAAATCGATTTAGACCACTGAAAGTAAGCACACAAACGGTATATTTGTATTTAAGATCACTGACGAATTAAAATAACAAAATTTCGATAATTGGAATGTTTCTGTAGGTAGCGAAACGAAACTTGCATCCAACTTAAGCGATTAAAATTAGCGTTTCTGCCTTTAGCGCTTAGAGGAAGTGAGAGACAATCAAAATTCAAAAAGCTGAGTAGCTGTGTTCATCTCGATTAGATTGGCCAAGATGTTTGCGATTTATTACCACTTTTAGTAGTTCATCTCAGAACACATAAGTGACCAAGATCTGGATGAGGCATAAATTTTTATTTTGTTCTCTTGATTTCTTTTGATCTAAATTCATCGACATTGTTAAACCTGGACCAGATAGAATTGCAACAAAATTAATTTGACAATTGGATTACCTTTTAAAGCAAGTGAGATTTTATGCTATACATAATTGCAGTTATTGGTGTCCTGTCTGACCTAAAATAATCTAAGTTATTACTGTTTAGCGCATTGTTTTTTATTTTTGAATTCGGCAAGATTTTCCCTGATTGTCCGAGTACTTTTGGGAACCGTCTTTGAATATACATGTACGAAGATTTTTGATAAGACCAAAACTGCAAAAGGTTTAAAATTCGCAAAATTTCCGGCGCTTCGCGCCGAAATGAGTGTGTTGTATTCTATATACTTTATAATAAACAAAATTGCATTTTGAAAAGAAAAATGTCAAATTTTACGGCCGCCACGCCGTTTTGAGACAATTATTTGTGATTTTTGCCCTCAGAAACCCATAAATTAGTTAAAATGCACTAACAAAGTGTAGAACAATATTGTTTTTGTAGTACCATATATAGTACCCAAAAATGTATAGCACAAAATGTACAAAGAATTTAAAGGACCATCTTTGTACATGGAAATCATTTTTCGTAGCTTTATTGACAATTTCACAGAATTTCTGGGAATAATCGAGCTTGTTGAACTGTCCTAAATGTTTATAGCAACAGCCATAATTTTGACTTAAAAATGCTTCAAACTCGCAATTTAACGGTTCCTACAGCGTAGTAGAGCTGAAAGGCATGACTTAATTGTATTTAGGTAACATAGGTGCACAGGTCAGGATCGCAAGGGGAGGGGGTGAAATCCCAGATATCTAAAACAGTAAATTCAACATGCACTTTGTTTTTGCTGCTTAAGCGACCAAAATGGTCAAAACAACATATGAAAGATTTTTCGTAGTGATACAGGCATTTTTAAAGCATTTTAAGTCCATTTTGACTACATTATACTACTTTGTAGCATTAAAAAATGTCAACATTGATCAATTTTGGGCGTTTTTGAGTAAAAGTTCATTAAAGTACTAAAATGTTTTGACATTTTCATTGCTTCTGACCTCTAAAGTGATACTAAAATCGCCGAACAGTACCCGACCGACTGACCCCTCAGCGGGGGGCGGGGGAGTGAATACTCCTCCTCCACTTCCCTATGTGCATGTATGTTAGACAACACATAATCGGTCAGAGGGTGTTAAATTCAAGAACTATGATGTAATCAATAGTTAACTTAGCATGCGCTTTTTCACTAGATAAGAAATTCAAGAATGGCCATTTTGAAGTTTTTTAGTGAAAATCGGCATTCAGAAGATTAGATAAAACTAAACATGCATACCATCAAACAAAATGTTTGTTTCGATTGATTTTTCTGCCGATAAAGTTTATCTTTCCCATTAAAGATTATCAAGTAGTAATACAGAAAATTTTATTTTATGCAGAAAATTGGCAGCGTTCATTGAAAAATTAGATAACGGATGTGGGTGTAACCAAGAGGATTTTATTTGGGGGTGGGGGGAGAACGCGAATTTTGCAGTCTCACATCTCGAGGGACCAGTAGGAGATGCAGCGAAAATAATGACATTTTTGAGCGTTTCTCGATGAGATTTATATCATGGTGGGTGAAAAATTTAAAAAAAAAATTATTCTTGCATGATTACAAACTTGGATATAAAAAATCTATCGTTTAATCTATCTGCGGGATTGGTTTCTCAATATCAAGTTCAAGCTTGAATCCGAAATTGGAAATTATTGTTTTTGTATTTAATTTTGCGATTTTCCAACGAAAACTAATGCAGGAAAATGATAAATTGACGCGAAGCTGCCGAAAAATTTTGAGATATTCACTATTTTTTCGATGAAATCTGAGGCTTCTAAGGTAAGAAATATAATATAAATAAAAAATCCGGCGTCCAGCGCCGGAAAATTTTGAGTTTAGTAGCATAAAAGTGCGCTAAATACGTGTTTTGGCCGTCCATTTAGTAAACTTCGAGAACTTTTTTTAACTTTTTCCTCTGAGGAGAAAAATAAAAAGAATTGTCTTCATTCGGGGACAAGGAGCGGCCCCCCCGTCCCGGCTGGTTACGCCCCTGGTGGTGCATATTCTATTATGAACTTAAAATTGCTTTACAATTCTTAACCTCTGACAAGGTAGCTTGACAATCACGAATTTTGAAAGTCTGCAGTTTACTTTGCATAGCACTTAAGACTTTCGACTAAGAAATGAAATGCACCGATTCAGGATAAGGATCATCATTGATACTTTTTAAAACATTTTCCCACTTCTTAGTTTTAAATTTAAAGTCTTTTTCAAGATAAAAAACTCTTTAATTAATTCCTTCATTGCAATTAAAGTCATAAGCACAGCTGCGGTGCACTAAGAAGCCATTATTGATTTTAAGTGTAAACGAATATGGCCAGCATACATTTCCGCACGGCTGATTTTTGCCTCGGCTCCGGGACATTCCAAATTTCACTCATTCTACTTTAGGGTTCAGAAATCGAATGAGAAACCAGCAAGAGCCCTCAAAACCGTATTTTCTATTAGTGAAAACGGCTTTTGAATCTTGAGATAAAAACTCAGGTATCGACTATTAGTGCTACATATTTTATTAAGCGATTTTTTAATAAATAAATACGTGTAAACATATGCTGAATAGAATAGAAAATACACTTTCGATCGTTCTGCACGGCAAGAGCCAGTGAGGTAAAGCACGCGACAAGTAAATAAATTGGCGTCAATATCAAAGCACCTGATCCTGATCATCCAGAAAAGGGCTCAAACTGTTGTTCAACGCTTCCCCGAACGGCGCA
>JAVLUZ010000308.1:81789-95689 GCA_036768485.1 Mermis nigrescens
ATGAGAATAGGAAATTTTGTAATTATTACACTAAATACAGAGCATGTTCAGAACATAAAGCTATCAAAACATTCGATTTATATGCTAGGTTTTTTAGAAAGACAGCTTATTACCTCAATCACATACATAAGAATAACAATGTATCTATAACTGCCCAACATTCTCCCGATATGCTTATTGGAATGCATAATTTTTTCATATATTGTGATATAGTCGCACCTCAAATTGTAAGTAACGTGTTTACACCTTTATTGCAGGTTGTTAACATTGATGGAGATTATACAGATATTGTAAATCACTCATATATTAGCCCTCATTATATCCCGGTTCTAAAAAAGAGTTCAATACCATCAAAATTAATGTTAAAAGCGACCAAGATGAACTTGTTCCATTTGAGTTTGGAAAAACTATTATAAAACTACATTTCAGGCGTCTATAAATACTATTAAAACACATATATTCTTATAAACAAAAATGATTCTACTGGTTTATTGTTTATTACACACAATAAGTGCAGAGAACTGTATGTACCAAAACCAGTCCAAAGCATTCTGTGAAGGACTAAAATCGTTCGAAAATGTCTCAAGAAACGTGCGATCAGTTTTTCTCAAAGACAGTTGCGATTTTCGAGTTTCTAATTGGAAAAATTTAACGCAAGAGTTTCCAAATTTATAATTGATAGTTTAACCCTTTTTGTAAAAACTGTTCGAAAATTGACGAAAATTTCAATGGCATGAAAGTAGAAGTGAGGTGTCTAGAAAATGAAGTAAAATGTAGGCATAAAGAAGATTTGAGTGAGATTTTAAGCTGTTTGGCTCTATTAGTAATGCTATTAATTTTATATGCTATTCGGTTTATAAAAAGGAAATTGTGCACTGGCGGATTTGAACCCCTTTTATTCAATTGTTAGTCAACGCTCGCTTCACTAGCGCCATGCACGCATTTTATTGAACACACGCTCATACTCGTAGGTGCCTTTCTGCCTGCTGCCTGCGCCTATACTTCAACGTTGCTCCCTCAGTTTACCTTAGGGAGCAGATTTGTACGTCATTGCCTATGTTATAACAAGGGCTTTCCTACAGCGTTGCCCTCCAGACTGACAGCCATTATTACTTACGATGCATTGAGCAAGTTCCGTTTAGACTACTGGCGAAACAAAAATTGCAGGACCATAGTCGACATTGTGCGCGAAGATAAATACATGTCAGGCTCTACAGCCCTATTTACAATGAGGACGATTCGGGATCGTCAGTCGATACAGACGACGAATTGTTCTACAGAGGAAACAGCGAAGCTTGAATGAATAAATAATAATAGTTTCTACATTTGTTCGTTTTTTGATTTATCGTAGTAAGTAGATACCAACATTATAGGTAATGATGATACTTTGCGCATAATAAGTAAATGGTTTTGTAGCACCCATGTAGTCACAAAATAGTTATTTGAATTACAAACGACGTTTTAATTAAAACTCTTCTGATGACACTAACTTTGCATATAAAATGTATGTTTTCTATGCCAAGGTCAGCGAAAAAAGCAAGCATCGATTGGTACCTAAATTAAATCTTCGTCACACCCACACCTGGGCATGGGAGGTTTTTGGTGTATGCACTCTCCGGGAAATCGAAATACACCCTCCACCCAAAAGCCAAAATACCCACAGAATTTAATTTTTGAAATTTCTTCTCCTCGCAACTTTTTGATGCTGATGGATAGTGCTCGACGAGAAACGTTGAAAAATGGTGTTTTTCGCAATACCATTATTTTTAAGGCTATTTTTTGACCTTTGGAAAATATTGCATCCCCTAGATTTTTGATGCCGCCCACATATGGTCACAGCTCCTTAATTCACCGGTGGGCACTTGGAAATAATTATCATGGAAATCCAGGCTTACCATATTAGGCAACATAGCTAAAGCTATCTTCTCAAGAGAGGAGGTGATGTCGATCACCCCCTAGAGAATGATATTAAGAGATTAATTGTATAATACATCCCCCTTAGCGCTAGGTCGACATGCATCAGTATAGCCTTGCTGTACTACAGCTTAAAAGCTTAATTCGTCAAAAGTGCACGTGCACCTAATAAGCAGGGCTGCTACGATGCTTTTGATACCGGCGCAGCTTACTTTTCCTGAGCAAAGAATAATCCTCCGATGCGACAAAAATTACGAGTATGCTCGGGAATGTGGATTATTAAGAATGTAAATGGAGGTAAATAGGAAAAGCTACCTATGAATATGCCAAAAGTCGCAAAATCTGCTAAAACTAAAACTTTCTCTAAGCAACGCTAAAAAATTGAAGTATGTTTTGTGGCCTACAGACTGAAATAATCTATTGAACTAAAAAATCATTGAAAAAGTAGAAGTTAGCTACGCAGTTTACGATCAATCACAATACACAGCAGGTCAGCTCTACAAGCCGCAAGCAAATTACAAAAAGTAAATATTTCACACTATCTTTATACACTTTTATGTAAAGCAATAAAAATTATTTAAAGGTGGTTAGCACTTCTTCAGAGGCCGCAGGATATAACTTTGAGATTCTGCGTTGCTTAGATAAAGTCTGATTTTTTGCAGATTTCGCGATTCTGGGCGTATGCATAGGCAGCATTTTCTCAGTCCCCTCCTTTTACATCCTTAATTATCCGCAATCCTAAGTACATTTGTCTTTTTTTGTTCTTTCGAAGCATTTTTTAATGCTAGTACCCTACTTTTAATTCGCATGATTTGAGTAAATCAGTCAATAAACACATACGGTAACATCTCACAATATTGGCAGGAGTCAAAGGACGCGGAAAACAATATTGTTCTGTACATTAGCATTATCTTCATTTAAACAAGACAACCTCACCCTATTTAAATAGATCAAAGGTTTTCTGCATAAACTGTAAGCAATTATTGGGTGTAAAGAACGGTTACGCTCATATTCGTAATCCTGACGTTACATGGTACACTTTGAAAAAAATTAAGCTTCTGCAACGCTCTTAAAATAAATTTAGTTTTCCGTGTAAAAATTAAATAAGTACTGGTTTGTAAGGAAAGCGTACAGTCAGATTCGTAATCCAGATCTTACGGAACATATATGGGAAAAAATCACGTTTTGAAACGTTTTGGAAATGAAATAAATTTGTAGTTAAACCAACTTATTAAAAATAAATGTATAATGCAAATTTTACATAAGTACTTAGTTTAAATAAAACTAACAGTCAGATTCGTAATTCTGACGTTACGTAGCTCATTTTGAAAAAAATATAGCTTCCGCAAGGTTCTAGAACTAGGATTAATTTGCAGTGTAAACTTTGCACAATCGGATAGTGTAAAAAAAGATTTTAGTCGGATTCGTAATTCTGATGTTACCCTGCTATTACGATCAACATTTATAAGAAAATATAATCTCCACAATGACCTGAAGAAAAATAAATATTAGATGTAAATTGCTTCACACCACTGTTGAGTGTGAACAAATGTGCCCGGCTGGCGTATCACCTTCGATTTCTATTACATCTTTATACTCGAGATCATGTCCAGACTCATAACCGGAGAAGTTGGCAGAAAAAAACAAGACATAAACACGTTTAGCACATATAATTTTTGACTACACACTTCCCGAAAAAAGCTGAATATTGATGTAACGCAATGAAGTGTGACGTGCACCTCTTAGAAAGTACTTCATTTCAATTCCATCCGACCTGTCCCGACTTCTCGACGGAGAAATTAGAGAATAAAAAACGGACAAAAGCGAACTTTTCATCATCTAACACAATGTAAAGTTTAAAATCTTAACCTAACTCTCTATTGAGTGTTAAGAAAGTTTAAAAATCATAACCTTACTCTCTATTGAGTGTAAAGAACTTCGGTTTAAGCCATTTTGTAGCCTTTTATTTGTGTTACGTTTTTATGTGTAAAACTTCTCTTCCTCAAAATTTTTGAATTATTTACCAGTAAAATAGGGAAAACACGTGATTTTTCGCCGATTTTACACCTGTGATTTAAGGTTTACAGCCCTATAAATAACTCAATATTGCGTTGTTTAAATGCGGTTTCCTATGACGTGTAGCCCTTAAGAAATACTCTATTTCTACTTCATTACTTCATTCAATTTATCCCGACTTATAGCGGTAAAGTTGGCAGAGGAATCTTAGAGAAAATCTGTTTTTTACACCATTCACTAGTGTGTAAAGTTAAACTCCTAGATATAAATCCGCATTAAGTCTATAAAAGCTGGTTGGTAAGCCGAAAGTAGCCCCATAACCGTAGTACATCTCTGTTGGAACAAATTTTTTGGGACTCATAACCGGAGTTGTTGGCAGACAAAAAAAACAGGTTAAAATGTGTTTTTTCGTATCAAAAAAATATCTATCGAGCTTTCTCAAAACTGAGGTAGAAAAGTCGTGTGACCGATCAAAATTAAAAAATAGATATTATAACATTACGCAGTAAAACTTTACACGCTCCTTACATACTAAGTATTGATTTAATTAATAGTAAAAATACGCGAGCAGCGAATTCTTTTATTATCTATATTTCGAAAAAGCGTACGATACAGAAGTGTCCCGTTATAGCTGTAAGGAGGAGGGGTGCACAGGTGTCAGGGGTAACCAAACATATTATAGGTACGCACTAACGCCCTTTCTATGATAACTACATAAATGTACAGAAAGAAATTCATACGTATCTCATGTACAATTCTGTACGTTATAATTCGATCGAATGAATCTGAGAGTATTAAGCGTGATGTTAGATAGGGATCCAAAAAAGACGTTTCTCTGCGCAGAAGGCCGAAACGTCTAAAACCGAACTACAGTTGTCGAAACCGTCACATTATCAACGTTGGATCTCAAAACTTTTTCTAATCGTCCGTGATAGCGATCGTTGAATCTGACCATTGATTGCGAAACACACGATCGAATTATTCATATGATTCAGCATCCAAATAACATGCATTGAGACGGACATAGTCGAACCAGAAATGAAATTAAATTTCTGAAAAAAACCGATGACAGCTCCAACGCACGCTACAAAACTGACGATGGCGCATTGCCAAAAAAGTTTTACTTCTCGATTTTGAGTTTGTGTTTGCAAATTGGATCTCACTCGACGACGCAATTTTCGCAGCGCCCACAATGTAGACACGTTAAAGCAGACTAAAAATTTTAAAAGGTTTAGAATCACTCTTTATCAGACTCGACATGCGTATGTGCTCAATGCACATACATAAAAAAGTAATGTATAGGAAAAACCGGAAATGAAATTAATAAAACACAATAAGCACGTGAAATATTTACATGTTTATAAAAGAATGGATAAAAAAATTGAATTTTTTAAAGAAAATTGAATTCACGTGAAAGTTAATTGGGTGAAATACTATATTATCAGTCGAGTTGTCTTCAGATATGCTTTTGCGTTGAATATAAAAATCTGCATTTATTTTCTGGCTCAGTAGTTCCCAAAATCAGTGTTGCCTCATAATATTGATTTTACCTTGCCTTGACTAACAATATTGCACTGAATACCACAATACCGTTCTTAGATTTAAATAAATTTAAGCATAGTTCTGCTTAATCGAATTCGGTGTCAATTCAATTCAATCTAATTTGAATCAGATTTACGTAAAAGTCTTTAGGAATAACTACAAAAAAGAAAACTTGTATATGCATTTTCGCTTCTAGTTCGCTCCTGTCTAGACTGCTATATTCTGTCTGCTTGTTGGTTTATTTATTTGACTACTAACATGGAATCCTTTATCTGAAAAAACACTGAAATTTCTCCCGAGACTAATCAGAAATAAAATAGTCGTTATAGACCATAGCCAAATCTCATAGGCGTGGGTCTGGCGTTCTGAGTCTCTGAAGAATCTAAAAGACCCCAAAATTATATATTCTATGTTTTAAAGTCGATAGACGAAGTTTGATGCGAAACGTCAAAAAATGCTGTCTTTGTTGCTACCATACCTGGGCGTGGGGGGTTGGGGGTATGCACTATGCACCCGCTAGAAACCAAAATACCCCCTCCCAGAAATCAAAATACCCTCCTCACAGAATTCATTATTTGAAATGTTTTATTGTTTTTTTTCTCGCACTTTTTTGACGCCAATGAATTGTGCATGAGGAGAAACGTTAAAAAATTGTGTTTTTTAGCCATATCACCATTTTTAAGACAATTTTTGACCTCTGAAAATCTTACACCCTCAGAATTTTGCAGCTGCCACCTCTGCATTCAACACACTCGATCCGATCACTTTATTTCGATTTTAGCCTCCTCTATATATTGTGCTACTACAGCAAGCGGAAATCCAAAATCTAGTGAGTCCAATATGCAATGATTTTTCAAGTTATTTGCAGTACCTTTATTGTTAACCAATACATATAAAACGATAATTCAATATTGTCTCAAAGTGCAGCAGATAACTGTAGTACCTCAATCGACTTACCTAGCATTACGCAAACCAAAATATTATGCGCAAGGTTATAATTGATCATGATTCTACCCCACGACGTAGCATCGTCATAAAGCCAAGACCAATATTTTTTTGGATATTTTGTACACTTCAGACGCCGAAAATAAGTACGGAAGTACAAGGGCCGCAAACGAGATCAATCCAACGACTACCATGATCCTTCTACGCAATTTACAGAATATATTCGTTTTCGGACATTTGAAAATGACGAATCTCGTCATTGAAATAAGAATTAGGTTCAGTCCACTGTAATAATAGGCCGTGTCTAATAACATGCCGACCAGCCTTACGACGATCGAATCTGACTGGCTATCGCAAATCAACAAAGACACCCCCGTATAGGGCCCCAGAATGCTAAGGGCAATCGCGTCTATAACACACAGGTTAGCCGAGAAGAAGTAGAAAGGCGATTGGGACGACGACATTTGAACAATGGCGATCAGGTTGAGCACATTCAGACCAACGCCGAACATGCCGAGGACGCAATAAACGGAACCAATAATTATAATGCTTCGAGTCGCGTCGACGGGAGGGACCAAAAGAAAATTCGAGTCATTAAGTGTAAGTGTCGATCTATTGTATTCCATTTTGATGGCGCGATCTAGAAAAATGGGAAGATGTTTACGTGATTAGGGGCTGTTGATTGATCTAGACCAGACGAAGAGGGGTCTAGGGATATAAGCACTAGCACGAACAAAGGGAAAATTTTCTGTGAAAGAAGGCAAAATGAATGCCGAAAATTAAACAAAATTATGCATTTTCGACAAGAATGCTTGGAAATAATTTGAAACTATCGGCTGATTAGTCTTTACATTAAGTTTGAAAGACCGGATACTGAGGTTACTTTGACTCAAAAGGCTTCCTGGTTGAGCTCTCTTCTAGACCGGCTTAGTTTGAACCGGCAGTCAGCAAGTTTACGGTAACTAAAGGTAAACGAAGTGAAGCTAAGGTCAACCAAACTTCCAATTAAATGTAATACATTTGTCTCTCTATTGTTCTCAGGGACTGGTTTTATAGTGAACGTCCTCTGACAAAAAAATTTTTTTGTTTATGAAACTCTATCAATGGCCGTACCCTGAGTAAAGTTTGTGTCCTGTACACGGATATGATATCCGTTTTATGCTTCGACCAAAAGTTGTCATGCAAACAGGGTGTCTCGTCAGTATTTTTTATTTTATTTTAAGCATTCGTCATTCCTCATAACCGGAAAGATTTTTGGGAAATAAGAAATACTGATGAGACACCCTGTTTACATGACAAGTTTTGGTGGAAGCGAAAAACGGATACCGTATTCGTTGTTCAGGATATGAAATTTACCCAGAATACGGCCATTTAGAGAGTTTCACGCGCCGAAAAAAACACATTCTTGAAATTAAAAAAAAATACCGATGAGACACCCTGTTTGCACGGCAATTTTTAATCGAGGCGAAAAACGGAGATCGTATCCGTGTTCGGGGCACAAAATTTACCCAGGGTACAGCCATTTAGAGAGTTTCATATGCTGAAAAAATTTTTTCACAATGTGGACACATGCACCGTGGAATAACTTGGCCAGCTTAATTTTCGTCCTATTACTCACGCACGTCTTATTGGCGTGGTTGAAGGCGAATCTAGTTAAATCCAGAAATCTGGGAAGATTTTTGGCGAAAAATATACTGTAAAATATTACTCGCAAAATAAACTTAGCAGAATATGGGAATCCGCTTTAGTGACGAGTTGCTCATAATTTATTCTGATTTATGATTTTCTAGTATTGCGTGATTTATTATAATTTTCATTTTGTTATCGATTAAAAATTTGCATCAGTATTGGAACTTACTCATATGTATCAGTGAATGAATATAATTAGCAGATGACAGCCTCCAGAGAAGCTTTCAAATGATCCGATCAGTCAATCACGATAAGCCACAGAGAACGGAAAAAAATTTGCTGACGATATTAAATATTGTACAATTCACCTTGAAGATGCTCACAGCCAACTGTAGGCTTCACAATGAAAGACGATATAAAAGTAAGAATCTGTAATAAACTAATGGACACCCGTGGATAGGATGTGCATCATTCACGAAACTCATTTTTAACTATATGTGCATCGTAGTTGTTTCCAAGGTAGAACCTTTGATATGTATGCGAAGATTATCCTGCAGCTTAAATGCGTGGTTTTAAAAAGAGTTAGGCTGAGCCTAATGCCTCAGGCGCACGTTTGTTCATTAGACTTTTAAAAATCACACCGAGTTGTTAATGACTTCCTTTAAACTTTAGCTGCAGGTGCTGCTCCTGTGCGCGAATCAGGCGGAACACATTTAAATGCTTATTCAGATTTGTGGCAACTACTGTAAATGGACGTCGACAATATGCGTGCGATATTGAAACAAAAATATCGGTAATGACGTGTTTTTGAGCCGTGTTTAAGGAAACGATATCTTTTTTCGAGAGTCGTCGTTAACGAAAACGATATTAATTTTTGACTTAATGTAGTGAAAATAACGATACTTTTTGGTACACATCTTTGATCATTGAACTGTACGGGTTTGCTGAGGAAGCTGCTGGAAGTGGGTGGGAGGGTACAAGAGACAGACAAAGCCGATTCTCAGGTATTGCCTCTATACTGCTCTACGCAATGTGCTTTCAAAGTGACTTCGATTCAGTTACAACTTTTCCTATGTTTGATCGGAAACAGTGATGATTGTATTTTAGATTGTTCCCTACTGAGAAAATTTGATTTACAGGACAAAAAAGTTTTCTATGATACTATTCAGAATTAGATAATGAAATTACAAATTTAAAAGCTTTTCATTTTATGTTTCGTATTTAGGCGGTATTTACAATATTTTGATCCTTTTCAGTTGTCTATATTTCGAGTAGCTCCGGAAGGTCCAGAAATCAGGCCTTCACGTGCGAAAAAAGCCTTTTTTCGTCGTTTTGCGTTGTCTACATTCGTTTGAGCTTTTGTCGCGACCTTTTTTTCAAAATTTATAATTTTAGACGGTTTTGCTACAATGTCATTACATTTCCTTTACTTTAGCGAAAATCTAGCGTGAAGTGGCGGAAAAATTCGTGAAATTAAAGCAGAAGTTTATTATGTAATAATTAAAACTCGATCTTCTCAGTATTTATAGCGTCTGATGCAGATCGTCAAAAAATTATAGATAGTAATACTTGAAAACAGAAGAAAACTATGCTATAAAGGCTGTTTCGGGGGTCGAAATCGCCAAAAATCGCCAAAATGTCACTAAACATAAAATTCTACGGGCTATATACATTAATATGCGGGGAGATTTTAACATCTGAAGGTGTAAACCCCCTCCCCATACCCTACCCTTCGCCCTTGTGTGTTTCGGGCTACCGTGTAAAAAATGAAATAAGTGTGATTTCTTACGGCCGAAAATCATTGCAAACTACGTACCTTACGTTATCTCGCCAATTATTTTTGGCCAGCGGGGATGGGGTGAGGGAGTAGCATCCGCCCTCTCGCGACCTTATCTGCCAATTGCGATTTTTGAATAAATTAGTAGTCACCACAAAATTTGAAAATTCTTTATGTCAACAGCTAACATATAGCATGCTCATTGAAGTCTATTTCATTCATCCAAGAACTTTTTCAGCAAGTCTTTTTCGGGGCTACAGTAAGTCTCTTTTCCTAATTACTGTAGGTCATTTAGAGATCACAGCAGTTGCATACATAGGAAGAAGAGGGTTTTTCAATATAATTTCTTAATGCATTCTCGTCTTCTAGCACATCATGCAACATGCGGACGGAATCTGAGCATTCAGCTTGTTATAAATAGAGCATTAAACACAATAGACTGTTCCTGCTGCAAGATTTTTATTTAGCGCACTTACTGTAGTATGTAACAGCACTGTTCAGATGCTTGAATCAAGTCTATATGGACGGTTTAGTGCATTAAAAATGAAATTATAGCGGCCTTTCGCCCCTCTCAATTTTTATGCCGCTTTTAGTCTGATTTATAGAGGGTTGGTTCAAGATTTCTTGTGAAAGACTACATTACGTTTTCATATTTCATATGTACCTCAGTGCAGCATAAGACACAAAAATTACAAGAGAAATGCTCTTCATTGACAATATTCCCTAGCCATAAAACCACTAATGTACGATGGATAAAGGTTAGCTTGTCTTAAAATTCTTGAATTTTCTTTTACGGTAAGGTGATTCGAAAGTGTAAACAATTCAACCAATCGTTAAAAGGCGTTTTTATAATATCCGCATCTCGAGTGGTATTGCAGGCTTAAGTCTAACTCAACCCAAAATATGGTTAACCCATGGCTTTTTCAATAGAGTTAATCCTGTTTTGGGTGATTTTGTGACCATAGGGGATAACCCTAACTCTTTGGATTTCCAATCGAGAAAGGGTTAAAAAAGGATAAGTAAGTTATTTATCCGTGCAGATATAGGTTCTAAAAATTTTCAAATTCATAAAGTGTGCCTAAACATTTATTGAAGGGTAAAAACACTATGTTTTTGGGTTTCTCAATGAGCTTCATGCATCGGCATCGAAAAATTGCAGGAATAACGAATGAAATTCAGAAAAATTAATTTCTGGGGCGTGGGTCTGGCTGGTGGATTCTGATGTGATTGCATTTTGAGTTGGGGTTGCTGACTTCAAATGAGAATTTTTCATTAAAGCAATTTCAATAAAAATGCACAGTTTAAAATCATAGTCTATTTTGAGATTGAGACAGTTTTTTGAGTGCCAAAGAGCATGCTTTCTTAATCATATAAATAACTCTTCTAAATGGATTAATTCTTTCTTTAGAAATAGGGTTAGAGTTGACCCTAACCCTATTAACTTTTTCAAAATGAGGTAAAGCCTAATCCTAACTCTATTGTAATTTACTAACTCGGACAACGCTTCTCTCGAGCTACGTGGTTCGCCAGTCGTTTCCTGCATAGTATTTTGCTCTTCAAGCCCGTGTATGGCATTATTACTCTTCAGATTTTGGTTTAAAATGACCATGTAGTGCACACAAGTGCACGAAAATAGCCGTGCGAGCGGGTGAGATCGAAATTATACCTTTCAAGTCAAAGGCAGGCGTCTTCAGCGCACATCGGCATGAGGTTCTAAGAGGGTCAACCCCAGAATCTAAAAAAACGCGCAAAATTCTATAAGCCTCTAAATTAAATTTTCGGCATTTTTTCGGGAGTTTCACTATTTTTGACAATAGATGGGTGTGGGGTTTCGGGGTATGCACCCCTGGAAGCCAAAATACCCCCCAAAAACCATAATATTCTCAGAATTCAATTGTTGAAATTTTTTATTTTTTATGCAATTTTTTGATGCCAATGGATAGAACTCGATAAGAAATGTTGAACAATGGTGTTTTTCGCCATACCACCATTTTCAAGGCCATTTTTAACCTTTAGAAAAACCTTGCAACACCCTGTTGTAGTATGCAGACAAAACTTTTGTTATTTTCAATTCATCTAGTCAAACAAAATGCGCGCCAATTTTCCAATTTAAGTTACTTTTGCGAGTATAAAAACATGAAAAATCAAGGACTGTACCACTTTTTATCATTCAAATTATCACTTACGATGGGCAGGAATAGGAAGAGGCCAAAGAAATTATCAACGACAACGGTCAACCCAGGAACGATCATCTGCAATGGTGGGTATTTTTCTGTTTTGTAAAAACGCTACCAGTTACATCACATTCTTAACTTAGAAGCTCACATTCTTCACAATATTGGTCACTACAGTCACTTTATTCAATTCTAAGCCTAGCATGCGTTTTCTTAATATGCAAAACGTCAAGCCTGGTTCTGAAGTAAAAATTATCGCTGACAAAGTGCGCCGATTTTTAGTTGACAATATCTCCAGCAATCTCAACTTTTGTCGGTAATATCATCGATAATAATAAAACCTCATGCAGAAAGGTGGTTTTCTGCCAATTCTGTTGGCGCCTGAGGACTGCTGGTCAGTTGTAAGCTGATGCAATTTCAAATAGAAGACTTTTATAAAGCGCGTATAAGATATGCCTTATTGAGATTTTCTCAGGAATGTGGCGATGTGATGGTTTTTTTGCAAAATGTGAGGTGCACAATTTGGAATGTGATATTTGTCTGGAGAATATGAGCTTCTACGCCAAGAATGTGATGTAAACGTGAATCACATGTGCAATAAAGTTTATATAAGAACTGTCACATTTCGAATAGTTGACAAAATGAATAAAATCTGTGACATCTGTAATAAGCAAATACATACTTAATAATTTTACTTTAAAACGACACAAATAATTCATACATGGAATATCAGAAAAATGAGATACATCAGAGTCTGAACAAATGGCAGTTGATGATAGTAATGAAGGTAATAACGATGAAAATTCTTCAGAAGTGTCTGAAGACAGCTCAAATGAGTCTGAAATTGAAAATGGTTGGACAAAGCCATTTTGGCGCTTTTTAGTAAAAGTCGTGCTTTCAGATTTTGAAAATTTTCCGAATAGTATACAAGACCTTCAAACAGAACCATTTTACAGCAGTTTAGTAGATAAAATCCATACACTCTACGATTTTTATGAATCAATCCTAGATGCTCTAAATGAAAGCGAATTAAGGGAAGAACTAGAAAACGCTAATAAATTTTACCGGTATACATTAAAATTTGGAAAAAAGGAAGCTGATGAGACAGCTTGGGCCAGTCGAAAATATATGTTTAAAAAATTGATTCGCAAAAATGCCGATCTATTTGAGGATGAGCAGATGAAACGAGAAGACAATAATGAAGTTGTCACATCTGTTGAAGAGTAGTCTCTGCTAGACTATCCAGATCGGATAAAAATGCTCAGAATTTAATTAGTCTCTAAGGTACATGTAGTGTCCAATTAATTAATTAATCAATTAATTAATGTGTTTCTATTTTACATGAATTATTTGCGTATGTACTTTCTTTGAGTGGTGCCTAAATAGGTAATGGATATGTAAATAACTCGGCGGAACACTTGCACACTTAATGAAATCTCAGCCATTTTAGCTCTCTTCTTTCTGCGCTTAAACCCATAGCTTTGATGTTGTTATCTTTATTCTGATGGCCTTACTGAAATCGACACCCTGTACCTGATAGGCTCATGCGACCTAGGGAGAAATTCGACATTCTGCGCCCGCGTACGATCCAAATTTGGCCTTTCGCGCTTTTGCTTCACGGAGTGTGTGTACCGCCCAAGTTCGGCGCTTCGCGCTTCTGCTTCAGGGAGTGTACTGCCCATGTCCGGCGCTTCGCGCCTATACTTTCGTACTTTATTGTGTAGTAGTATGACCCGAACATTGGCGCTTTGCGCCTTATGGAGTCTCTATGCTCAAGCATGTGCCATGCTTAAGCATTGTAGCGCTGAAGGGTCCACCCTTACTACTTACATACTAGACGTGTTCTTAAGGAGTTTCTTAGGGGGTGGGCTTCGGCACCCCAGAATGGCAACTGAACCCCGCA
>JAVLUZ010000309.1:0-12468 GCA_036768485.1 Mermis nigrescens
TCTGTTTTCCTAACATAAATAATTTTTTTTTACAAAAATATAGCAGGCATTCCATGATATAGGTACGTTTATCATAGTCTGCTGCGTCAATTTTTGTGTAAAAGTTCAAAAAGTTTACTCATGAAGATAGCAAAACCCACATAATTGCTTTTTTATAAGACATTGTCGTTGAACTTTTCACAGCATTCAATATAACATTCCCTTATCCTTTGCTCACAGTTTCTGGATACTGCATCAATTTTTTCACCGAATTTTGATAAAATAACGTCTCTGCCAAAGTTAAGAAAATCTGCTTTACTTTAGTTTGGCAAGATTTTTCCGCGATTTTCGAGAGTTAAGGATAGATCAAAATAAGCAGGATCATGGAAAGTAGAACTTGTTGTGCTCGCGGATTAAGTATGTTGCATTGGTTTTTGTGTATAATTTTGGTTAAAAATTACATAATGACATTAGTGAAAACCCGTATAACTCATGTTCCAAAAGTGATTTCCTGTTGATTTTTTACAGCCTCGTACAAGATATAAGAATTCATATTTTCTTAAACTATCTTATTTTCTCTTCTCATATTGATGATGCAGCATCAATTCTTGCACCCAATTTTTTTAGAATAGGGCATTAATAGAAATAAGTAAAACCTGTATAACTTCTGCTGCTGGGATTTTTTTTCCGTAATTTTTTGTGATTATATGTACAACATAGCAATACATATTTGTGGAAAAAGTTTTTGTCGCACTCATGTATTGAGCACGTTAGGCTATTTTTTGTATAAAATTTTATATTTTTCATCAAGAAAAAGACGACTTTAAACAGTTGTGTAAAGTGGAAAAATTTATTATTCCCGAATTTCTCTTCTGTAGTTTAAACCGCATTTATCGGTTGGTCAATGGAAAAAATTTAATGAGTTTATCACTAAAACTGAAGACAGGGCACAGCCTAAGGCAATGACTATAAAATATTGCAAAAATTGACAAAACCGTAAACTTTGGGTTACGGTAGCTAGATGAATTTTGAGTTCCGAGCAAAATAATCATCAATTTCATGCTCAGCGTCGAAATGTACCTAAAATAGCTGATTTTCAGGCAAATTTATTCTTCACTTATCACATCGATGGTCGAACTTCTCAGAAATAGTCTCTTAAAATATCATTTTCGAGTTTTCTTATTAAGTTAAACCTACTGGGCATGAGAAAAACGCGGAAAATGGGAAAAAAGGAGAATTATTATAAATTCACCTAAGTAGGTAGGAGCTTTAAGGTTATTCAAATTGCCAGGGCTCAAATGACTATAAAAAATATAGGTAAAAATATGTTTAAAAAAAATAAATGTAAACAAATAAAAAGATAATAATTGAAAAATTAAAAATATAAAATACGAAAAAGGTTTTGAATGCGAGAAGAAAAAAGAACAGTCCCAAAAAATCTTTTTTCTAGTTCCCTTATATTCCTAGAGTTCGAAATAAAATCATAACAATAAAGTGATGATGCTAAGAATGCTTCAATTAAAATGGAATGTTATGTTGTGTAAACGGGAAATTGTCGAATAATAGTTTTACATAATTAAGCGCCTGACTTGAAAAATTGTGAATAACACTGACTAAATTATTCTTCCTACGCTAATCAGACAATCAAATGACCCCAGCCGTGCTTTAGCCTTTTTTGCATTAGGATTTTTTTAGAAATTTTTTATTAATTGTTTCGAAATTTTTTAAAATTTTTCCAATTTTTAGTTTTTTTAAAATTTTATAAAAGAAACACTTCTATGTTTTTGATAGATTACGACTACGACAGGGAAGTTCCCGAATTCGGTCCACAATCGATGCCCATCTATGCCCCACCGTTAAGCATAGGGTCTTCAAACGCAGCCAACAGATTGGGATCGTCGCAGGAGGACAATTTGAGGAATTGGGCTCTCATGTCAACGATATATAATCAGGGAAAACACCAGAGAGTCGAAGAAATGCGCCCTTTTGATTCATTAAGCCCTTGGATAGCCGGGCTGGCCCCGTTTTCGCAAAACACAAAGTGGGACTCCTCGAACGATCGGTCTTTCATGCCTTATGCTTCATACGACGTGTCGATTCATTGTAAAGGCGGTATTTTCGTGTTAATCGCTTCCATTGTACGACATACTGTTTTGATATGGCTCAATGTGGGCCAGTAGAAAGAGTGCTTAAAAAAGAGGATTAGTCGGTCTTCATAGTAAGAGCCGTATATGCAAAGCGTAGCCGATCTAGCGGGTTCAGCTAGTCTTAAGCGGGTCAAAAATTGAGCGTTTTTGGGCCAAAATGAGATCAAAAAAGCGGTATAAGCGCTAAGATAACGTTCAAATACGTTATTACGCAATTTCTGGTCATTAAAGCAATTTTTAAGAAAATTTTGAATTTTTATCCATTTTTGGCCTTCATTTTGCCTTTTTTTTCCGAGAAAAATTAGCATTTTCCATTGGGAGGGTCTAGACGACCCCAACCCCCTAGTGCATGTCTGGTTGGGGCATGCGCCTCTTGGGTGATTTCTCGATTTTAAATCAATGTACATAACAGTAGTACTCCTGGCCCCTTGAGCGTTACAATGCTTAAGCATAGCATATGCTTAAGCATACAGCCTCCATGAGGCGCTTAGCGCCTAGGCCATACTACTACACAATAAAGCACGAAAGTACAGGCATGAAGCGCCCAAATTTTCATAGTCGGTTATCCAGGACGGGCGAACCAATTAATTTTAATTTGCATAAGTAGCTAGCAACCTCCCCATACTACTGTTCTAATTTTAGATCATACCATCAGCTCACTGCAAGTTGAAGCATTGGCACGCTGTTCTATTTTTGCATGTTTTTCAAACTCCGAGACATGTAGGTTCTGCAGCTTATGAGACAAAACTTATGTGTGCAATCATTTTATTTCTATAGCTTATGAGACAAAACTTATGTTATTCATTCTCATCTTATTTATAGCTCATGTGGGGTGAGTGAGTAGGGTATACGGTTGAAAAAGTAATTTATTAATTTCTACTCTTTTTCTAAAAAAATTGAAAAATAAATAAATAAATAAAAATAAGCATCGAATTTGGACACCAGGCTATACAACAATAATACAACACCTTAATTAATCAAAACCAGAAAAAAACAAGCCAAATAACAATTTACAGAGAATTAGCCAGGCAGCACAAGATATAGCTAGTGCTCAATACAAATTTCTACAACACAACGCATTAGTACGACGCATAAAACATCATAAAACGGGTTAAACGCTTAAACGTAGAAACTCTGCCCTTGTAGGCGCGAAGCACCATATTTCGGGTAAAAATTCTTCAGAATAGTGTACTGATTATATTCTGAGCTTTTTTATCCGATTTGGATAGTCTAGCAGAGCACTGCTAGACTCTTCAACAGATGTGACAACTTCATTATTGTCTTCTCGTTTAATCTGCTCATCCTCAAATAGATCGGCATTTTTGCGAATTAATTTTTTAAACTCGTATTTTCGACTGGCCCAAGCTGTCTCATTAGCTTCCTTTTTTCCAAATTTTAATTCATACCGGTAAAAATTATTAGCGTTTTCTATTTCTTCCCTTAATTCGCTTTCATTTAGAGCATCTAGGAGTGAGTCATAAGAATCATGAGAATATGGATTTTATCAACAAAACTGCTGTAAATGGCTCGGTTTGGAGGTCTTGTATACTGTTCGGAAAATCTTCAAAATCTGAAAGCACGGATTTTACTAAAATGCGCCAAAACGGGTTAGTCCAACCACTTTCGATTACAGTCTCATTTGAGCTGCTTTCAGAATCTGAAGAATTTCCATTGTTACTGCCTTCACTACTATCATCATCTGTCATTTGTTCAGACTCTGATGTATCATTCCTCTTTTGTGATATCCCATGCATGAGGTATTTGTGTCTTTTAAAGTAAAATTATTATGTAATTGGTTATCGCAGATTTCACAGATTTTATTCATTTTGTCAACTATTCAAGATGTGGCATTCCTTAAATAAACTTTATTGCACATGTGATTCGCGTTTACATCACATTCTTGACGTAGAAGCTCACATTCTTCACAATATTGGTCACTACCGTCACTTCATTCAATTCTATAGCCTAGCATGCATTTTCTTCATATGCATAACGTTAAGCCTGGTTCTGAAGTGAAGATTATCGCTGACAAAGTGCTCCAATTTTTGACAATATCTCCAAGAATCTCAATTTTGTCGGTAATATCGTCAATACAACCTCACGCAGAAAGGTGGTTTGCTAGTCAGTTGTTAGCTTATGCAACTACAAATAGGTGATTTTTATGAAACGCGCCCAATTTTCAGAGGAATGTGACGATGTGATGGTTTTTGTGCAGAATGTGAGGTGCACTAATTTGGAATGTGAGATTTTTCTGCAAAATGTGAGGTGCACAAAATCCTCACATTCTGCACAAAAAGCATCACATCGTCACATTCCTCTGAAAATTGGCGCATTTGCTTTTAACTTATCAGTCGCCAAAGGCGAGAAGGTATGAACCTCTTGGTATACATTTTCAGACGAATGTGACGATGTGATGGTTTTTGTGCAGAATGTGATTCTGCACAAAAACCATCACATCGTCAAATTCCTCTGAAAATTGGGCGCGTTTCATAAAAATCACCTATTTGTAGTTGCATAAGCTAACAACTGACTAGCAAACCACCTTTCTGCGTGAGGTTGTATTGACGATATTACCGACAAAATTGAGATTCTTGGAGATATTGTCAAAAATTGGAACACTTTGTCAGCGATAATTTTCACTTCAGAACCAGGCTTAACGTTATGCATATGAAGAAAATGCATGCTAGGCTATAGAATTGAATGAAGTGACGGTAGTGACCAATATTGTGAAGAATGTGAGCTTCTACGTCAAGAATGTGATGTAAACGCGAATCACATGTGCAATAAAGTTTATGTAAGGAATGCCACATCTTGAATAGTTGACAAAATGAATAAAATCTGTGAAATCTGCGGTAAGCAATTACTTAATAATTTTACTTTAAAAAGACACAAATACCTCATGCATGGGATATCACAAAAGAGGAATGATACATCAGAGTCTGAACAAATGACAGATGATGATAGTAGTGAAGGCAGTAACAATGGAAACTCTTCAGATTCTGAAAGCAGCTCAAATGAGACTGTAATCGAAAGTGGTTGGACTAACCCGTTTTGGCGCTTTTTAGTAAAATCCGTGCTTTCAGATTTTGAAGATTTTCCGAACAGTATACAAGACCTCCAAACCGAGCCATTTACAGCAGTTTTGTTGATAAAATCCATATTCTCTATGATTTTTATGACTCACTCCTAGATGCTCTAAATGAAAGCGAATTAAGGGAAGAAATAGAAAACGCTAATAATTTTTACCGGTATGAATTAAAATTTGGAAAAAAGGAAGCTAATGAGACAGCTTGGGCCAGTCGAAAATACGAGTTTAAAAAATTAATTCGGAAAAATGCCGATCTATTTGAGGATGAGCAGATGAAACGAGAAGACAATAATGAAGTTGTCACATCTGTTGAAGAGTCTAGCAGTGCTCTGCTAGACTATCCAGATCGGATAAAAAAGCTCAGAATATAATCAGTACACTATTCTGAAGAGTTTTTACCCGAAATTTGGTGCTTCGCGCCTACAAGGGCAGAGTTTCTACGTTTAAGCGTTTAACCCGTTTTATGATGTTTTATGCGTCGTACTAATACGTTGTGTTGTAGAAATTTGTATTGAGCACTAGCTATATCTTGTGCTGCCTGGCTAATTCTCTGTAAATTGTTATTTGGCTTGTTTTTTTCTGATTTTGATTAATTAAGGTGTTGTATTATCATAGGTAGCGCGTTAGCGCGTACCTATAATATACTTGGGTACCCCCAACACCTGGGCACCCCCCCTACAGCTATAACGGGACACTTCTGGAAGGTGCGGTTTTTTTTAAAAAGAAAGATAATAAAAAAATTCGCTGCCCGTGTTTTTTTGTTTTTCTTGAAACTCAAAATTGACTGTGTAAAGAAGGTGTAAAGTTTTTGTGTAACGTTATAACATAGGTCAAATTTTGGGACCTTTTTACTGCGGCATGTGGACAACTGAGTATTGATGACTCGAAGGATTGAACAGAATAGGATAATAGAGGGATGAATTCTACAGATGACACTTTTTTTGTTTTTTGAAATTCGCATTATTTATTGAACGGCAGTGTAAAGAGTGCGGAAATCTGGGGGTGAAAAAGCACTTTTTGGTCGAGTTTTCAACCTTCCTATGTCCGATACTAACTCCGGTTATGAGGTTTTTAAAATGTTTTCTGACAGAAATGTAGAGCGGATCAAGGGCTACATTCTGCATGTAAGCAAAGTCTTGTATGCTCTATGGTGAGTTAGATCCTGGGGTTTAAAGTTTACACTCTAGTGGATGGTGTAAAAAACGGATTTTAACTAAGATTTCTCTGCCAAATTTTTCCGCTCATGAGTCAGTGCAAATCGAAGACAGCGTTAATAAAGTGCCTTACAGGGGCTAAACATCGCAGCAAACCGCATTTAAAAAACGCAATATTGAGTTATTTATGTGGGTGTAAAGTTCGAAATCAGAGGTAAAAAATGGGCTAAAAAACACGTTTTTTCCGAAGTTTGATTGATAAATCATGCCAAATAATTTTTGCAACAGAATTTTGGCACACAGGAATGTACTACGATTTAAAAGCTACAAATTGTACCAAACCGAATTTCTTTAAACTCAATGGGGAGTTCGGTACGGAATTTTAAAGTTTACAGTATTCTAAATGATGGAAAATACGTTTTTGTTGCGTTTTTTGTTCGCCACTTTCTCCGTCCAGAAGTCGGGACAAGTCTAATAGAATAAAAATAAAGTGCTTTATATCGGGTGCATGTCAAAGCAAATTGTCTATACATTAATATTTAGCGAGTGTAAAGTCAAAAATTTGGAGTTTTAAATGCGTTTCTGTCTTGTTTTTTCTGCCTGCTTCTCCGGTTACGAGTCAGGGACACGTTTATCAAGTCTAGAAATGGACCAGGAATCAAATTTGATATGCCAGTCTGGCGCATATATTTACACTCTACGGTGTTGTAAAGTAGTTTACACCAATTGTTAGTTTGCCCATCGAGCATTATGTAGACTTAATTTTTTCATAAATATTAATCGTAATATCGAACAATATCAAAATTACGAATCTGACTAAGATCTTCTTTACACTAGGTGTTTACATGAAGTTTACACTACATATATATTTATCTTCGTTTTTGAGCATTCCTGAAACCTAATTTTTTCTTGGAGCCTAGAAGTTTTCAAAGGATCAAATGTGAGACGTCACGTAGGCGCGTTTGTTTACATCCAACAGTGATGTAAAGTAGTTTACATTCATTGTTTATATGTCCTCAGACCATTGTAGAGACATAATTTTTTCATGAATGTTGATCATAATATCCGAGTAATTTTTTACACTGCATGTTAGCCTTTGTTCTAGAGCATTGCAAAAATCGAAATTTTTTCCTGAGATATAAAAATTTACAGGGAATGAAATATATACGTCAATTGGGCGCGCTTGCTGACACTCAGCAGTATTGCAAAGTGGTTTAAACCTAATGCTTATTGTCTTTAAAACATTATGGAGACTCATTTTTCCATAAATGTTGAAAGAAATATCGGAGCAATATCAAAATTACGAATCCGACTAAAATATTCTTTACGCTATGTGTTTGTGTAAAGTTTACGTTACGTGTTAACCCTAATTCGATAGACTTGCAGAGACTTTGTAACTGAAGTCAAGAAATTTTCAAGGATTCATATGTGAGACATCAATTAAGTGAGTTTGTTTACCCTCAAAAGTAATCTGAAGTGATTTAAAAATTATGTTCAAGTGTCCTTAGATCATTGAAGAGATGTAATTTTGTCTTAAATGGGTTGCATTAAAGTTAAATCTTTCTTAGCCGTGTTTATAATATGTTTCACAAAATCTTGCACATGGAGAGCTATCGTTTAATTGATGTAAATTGCCTGCAAAAGTGGTTTAAAATGAACCAGCAATCACACTACTGTGCACAGAAGTCGACAAAGATATACAGCTTTATTGTAATCATGTACATTAATAAGCCGTAAACTGTTAGTATTCTCTACACCTAGTAGTTGTGTAAAGTTTGCACTATTCATTTGTTGTTAATATGTAGTCTATACTACAAATTTATTTTACTACCAAATCAAAGCGTTAGTGTTCCTTACATTTGATATTTGCGTGAAGTTTTTGAATTTTTGCCGAAAATCTTTGCCTTCTAATTTACCAACATCCCGCCTTTTCCATTTTCTTGAAGTTTAAAATCTTTTATAATTCTCTCATAATTTAATGGTAGGTTTTAACTTTAAGTTTCTCTTGGTTTACAACTCTCGCTTAGCAAGCTCATTTTTCAAAACTTTTTTCATAGTGATCAGATTAGTTGCGTTTAGTTTGGAATTGGTGGACGGTCGTTATTTTATTACTCGGCTTAAATAAACCAAGTGACTATCTTTTGATTATTTTCTTCATCGCAAATTCAAACACCCAATTTTCAATTTGAAAATTGACCCAATTTTCAATTTGAAAATTGATCCAATTTTCAATTTGAAAATTGAAAATTGGGTGTTTTCAATTTCAAAAGTCACAACACATTGTGCTTGTGTATTGATTGAGTGAGGATTTGCAATGTGAATTCGTCGGTTAAATTTTTGTGCTTGATTATAAGTGAACTGCACATTAAGAAGAAATAACTTAATGCAGTTTTAATTTGAAAATGGATGGTGTCAATAAGGTTGTCTTGTTTAAAAAGGATAATGCTGATGTTAAGAACAATATTGTTTTCCGCGTTCTTGGACTGTTGTCATTATTGTGGCATGTTACTGATTGTGTTTACTGACTGATGTACTGAAATCACGCTAATTAAAAGTAGTGTACTAGCAAAGAAAAATGCTCCGATGGAACAAAAAAGATGAATATACTTGGAATTGTGGATTATTATGGATGTAAAAGGAGGGGACTAGGAAAAATCTACCTAAAGTCGGAAAATCTGCTAAAAATCACACTTTCTCTAAGCAACGCAAAAAATCGATGTATATTCTGCGGCCTCTAAAAAAGTGTCTTTTTTAAATAATGTTCGAAGTTTCAGATAAGAGTGTATAAACGAAATCTATCAAGGTTACTTTTTTAAATTGCTGGCACCTGATTGATAGAAAACTAAGAGGTATTGTATTTAAAGTTGTTTTGTTTTATGAGCATTATAGCAAGCAAAGCAGGAGCCGATTGATTAGTGCACACAATCGTTTCGGGCATGCTAGTGTATCTACATTAAGTCTGTTTCAAGTCAACTTACGTGTTTCCTACTGTTTTTAACCAACCATGTCTTCAATTGTCTTCGATGTTTGCTATTTCATTCAATTGGCTTGGAAGACTGTTAGTTTACTTAATATCATTTCCCATAGCTACTGCATAGCTAACGTGCTGCTGTTTCAATCATTGTTATGGTTGAATATTTATTTTAATCTGTTGGCCGCAGAATATACATCGATTTTTTGCGTTGCTTAGAGAAAGTGTGATTTTTAGCAGATTTTCCGACTTTAGGTAGATTTTTCCTAGTCCCCTCCTTTTACATCCATAATAATCCACAATTCCAAGTATATTCATCTTTTTTGTTCCATCGGAGCATTTTTTCTTTTACTAGTTGTTGTATAGCCTGATGTCCAAATTCGATGCTTATTTTTATTTATTTATTTATTTTTCAATTTTTTTGGAAAAGAGTAGAAATTAATAAATATTTTCAACCGTATACCCTACTCACTCACCCCACATGAGCTATAAATAAGATGAGAATGAATAACATAAGTTTTATCTCATAAGCTATAGAAATAAAATGATTGCACACATAAGTTTTGTCTCATAAGCTGCAGAACCTACATGTCTCGGAGTTTGGAAAACATGCAAAATAGAACAGCGTGCCAACGCTTCAACTTGCAGTGAGCTGATGGTATGATCTAAAATTAGAACAGTAGTATGGGAGGTTGCTAGCTAGTTATGCAAATTAAAATTAATTGGTTCGCCTGTCCTGGATAACCGACTATGAAAATTTGGGCGCTTCATGCCTGTACTTTCGTGCTACCGACTATGAAAAATTTGGGCGCTTCATGCCTGTACTTTCGTGCTTTATTGTGTAGTAGTATGACCTAGGCGCTAAGCGCCTCATGGAGGCTGTATGCTTAAGCATATGCTATGCTTAAGCATTGTAACGCTCAGGGGGCCAGGAGTACTACTCATAACTCTATAGTATGTTTTCACATGCATTCAAAAATTAGGTAGGTATATTAAGAGAGATTACGTGTCTTATGATGCTCAAAAGTCTAAACGAAGCAGAAAAAGTAGGCAGGATTATATGCAGAAAATTTGCAAAGCAAAAAAGTAAAAAAATCATGGACGCGGTCATTAGAGAGGAACTATAGTCTGTTTCATTTATCCGAGAGCTTTTTTAGGAAATGTTTTCGACGGCTACAGTAACCCATTCTTTCTTATTTACTCGTAGGTCGCTAGATCTCACTGTAGCTACGTAGCAAAGAAGGGTTTTTCAATTACATTTTTGGCGGCATAATTCATTCTCGTATTTTAGCAGATCCATTAACTTTTCAGTTGAAAATCGCGCAATCAGCTTAATTTAAGTTAAAACTTTAAACAATTGACTGATATGTTAAGAAACTAACGTCTGCAGGTCGTCGAAGCAACCCGGAGCCTCGATTCCAGCCGATAGCTTTTTATTTAGCACACTTACTGCAGTATGACCCAGCACTGATTACATGCCTGAATTAAATTTTGTATGACGGATTAGTGCATTAAAAATGAAAGAACCCGTGCCACTCGCCCTCACTGAGCTGATTTGCCCCATTACAGTAAATCGTCTTGTTTCCGCTTACTGTAGCCCAGTAAAAAATTTACTAAAAAAGCTCTCGAATAAATGAAACAGACTATACATAGGTTGCTAAAGTTTCGTGACTTTAATCCTATGACTGTCGCTGCGACCTAGCGGTACGAGCATACTGGCGTAGGGGGGGTTGGAGGAATATGCAACCCCCAGAAACCACAATACCCCCCATTATTCAATTTTTGAAATTTTTTAGTTTTTTCTTCGCAATGGATAGTGCTCGATGAGAAACGCTGGAAAATGGTGTTTTTTCGCCATACCACAATTTTTAGGCCATTTTTGACCTTTTGAAAAATTTCTCGCACCACCCAGAATTTCGGTGTCGCCCACCTAAGGGCACCAGTCTGGGTGGATAGACTGACAAAAAGAAAAAATAAAATAAAATAAATAAATAGATAAATATATAAATAAATAAATAAACGAATTAAAATAATAGATACTATAAATAATATGATGATGACAATAATAATATTAATATTAATAATAAACATAATATTTTTATAAAATATATAAATAATTAAATGAATAAATTAATTAATACAATTTAAAAAAATAAAATCATTGTAAACCTACATGTAAAATACTGCCGTGCCTGGTCTGTTCAATCATGTGAGGAAATACAATGAGTAAATAAATCGCGAGAGCAAGACAAGAATAGAAAATCTACATTGATGTGCCCAAAACAATAAATACCTACTATAATATTAAAATTAACATTAATAACAAAAAGAATACTATAAAAAATAAATAAATAAACAATTATAAACCGCTTACATACTTTTGAATTACTGTCGTACCTGGCCTGATCAATCATGTGAGGAGATACAACGAACAAACAAAAAGCGTGAGCTGGACAGAGGAAGTATAAGTCAATGCTGGGGCGGATTTAGGGGCCCCCATTACCCCGAAATAGTGCGCTAAATTAATGATTTTTGAGCGATTTTTAAAGCGATTTTCGAGGTTAAAACGGCTAATTTTTCTACCCAAGTCAGGGTTCCGCCCCCCTTAGGGGTACCGCCCCCTTAGAAAAAAAGGGGATCCGTCACGGAGTCAATGTGAACCTATTTGTACTCTGGCATTCTCGAAATGCAGCACATTGAGGAAACAATAGGCAAAATCGCCCGAAAAAACCGAAAATGATATAGTCTGTTTAGTTTGATCCGAGAGCTTTTTTCTAGTGAATTTTTATAGGCTGTTGCAGTGCCTATATAAGTAGCTGATCTACTTTTGCTTGACAGAAAAGTTGAGTGTGGGGCGAGCGGCCGACATCCTTTAATTTCGGTCATATATTTTAAAACCATCTCCGATAATAAGCTGACAGATTGCGATTATAGCATTGATCTAATATAGAATTATCGTAACCCTCTATTAACTGTCGATGAAAATTCCAGAATTTATACACGAAGTTACAACGTAAAACAGACTATAATTCAAGCATTTATAGTCTGTTTCACATAACTTCGTGCATAAATTCTAAGAATTTTCATGGACAGGAAGCCGAGGATAACTGATAATTGCATATAGGTAGG
>JAVLUZ010000309.1:12568-93554 GCA_036768485.1 Mermis nigrescens
GGGGGGGTGCATACCGCCCAAACCCCCACGCCCAGGTGTGAGTATCACTCCAGCTTACTTTGATATACAGGCAATAGTTTTGGCCGCACGCCATAGAGTTTAAACAATCGTTTTCTTTTCTTTTCTTGTATTACAATAAATTTCAATGCGTCTTAATGTATTTCACGTTAAACCTGCATTTTGGATTACCTGCTGACTTATGTATATACTTTATCTTTTTTGCAAGATAAATTCCTATCAAAAAGAAAAGATAAAGATAGCCAGTGATTTTTCCAAAAGATAAAGATAAAGATAAAAAATCGTCAAGATAAAGATATCTCTATCTTTATCTTGCTAAAAAGATAAAGATAAAGATATCTTTTACAACACTACCACCCACGCGTAACGTGAAAGCTGTCGTAGCACTATAAAATCAAATTCAGCCAGTTTACACTACCTCCAAGATAAATGAATAATTATACAGGTGTCAAACGATTGTTTACTGCAAAATTTACTCGATCAAACGACTATGGTACATATTTATGTAGGTACATTAGCTACAGGTCAGAATTATACATAAATGCATTACTGCATAAAATCAAATGGGCGATTCGGACAAATCTTGCTCAATCAGACTCTTTTCCGTCTTAATGCCCCGTTTTAAGTTTAGCAACAATTGATCCAATTCGTTCAGGCTCACGCGTGCCATTTGGGGCTCTAGCCTTTGGTCTGATAACGAATTAGTTTCTGAGCCAATGCACGCATCATCTATTGGTGTGAAGCGAATTTTTGAATAAATCGAATTAATAATCAATAGTGAATGAATAATTAAGTTTAAATTTGAAATTATTTCAATTCAAAATTTTAATTGAGTAATGCATCAATTGCAGATAAAATTAATAAACTGTCGGTGTAAAGAGATTCAAAATAATGGGAATTTCAGTGACGTACCTGACCTTCTGATTTGGGAGAGGGCGAACTTTTTGAAGTTTAATACCCCAAAGAACTATTAATTGATAGGCGAAAATGATGGTATTTTTGAGCCTTCCCCAACGAGATCTACAGATTGGAGACGGAAAAATTTTAAAAAATCCAATTTGATTTCACTTATATTAAACGAGCATGTGCTGAAATCTATTCTAGCGGTCTTTCACGTACGCTTTAAGAATCTTCAATTTTTCCTCTGGGGGACCCTTGTAAAAAATATTCATATTTCTATAATTTTGGGGGACTAGCCCCCTTCCCCTCAATATCCACCACGGCTACGCCACTGGAGATTCGGTCGACTTAAGGCATTTACTTATTTCGAATTTCCTACTACGATACGTCCATTTTATATACAAATCTAGTACATTACGCAATGGTTTCGCCGTATTACTCCATAAAATATATAATTTTGGTACCAGAATTAATTTTATTTTTTCCCTTACACCTTAAATTTTCAGTTTCAAAGTCTATCAATTAGAGCCTGTTTGTTTTTATACTTTTTAGAGCAGGAATAAATAATTCAGCAGGAATACGATAAGCAAAGCAACATAAAACTATACGACGAGAGGATGCTAAAATTTAATTAAAATGCTCGATTCAGCGCGTTTCAGGGATCGTATCCATAGGTGGGCAGTACCAAAATTCGGGAGGGGGTGAAAAAATTTTCAAAGGTCAAAAAATGGTCTTAAAAGTGGTCGTAAGGCAGAAAAAACACCATTTTTCGACGTTTCTCATCGATCACTATCCAATGGCATCAAAAAATCGCCAAGAAAGCAAAAAAATTTTCATAATTTGATTTCTGAGGGGGGTATTTTGATTTCACGGGGGTGCATACCCCCAAACCCCCACGCCCACGTGTGATCGTATCTAGAATGTAAAAATCTTTCAAGGAGGGTTTCTCAGAGCAAGGAATAAAAAAATTCTCGAAAAACTTATTAAAACATACCGTCAAAACATGCATTTTTAGCATTTTTATTGTTATTCGTCGATATTTCAGGCATTTTATACCGTTTTTCTGCGACTTTTTTCTTCTAAAAACACAATGTTGAGGTTCGACGTAGTGAATATGTCATTTTTTCGACACTTTACACCGAGTGATTAATTTCCTGCATCGTTCTTCTTGCAAAGCCACGAATGTGAGTGAAAAGATTAAAAAAACGTATCGATTCTCCGAGTCGCAGCTTAGATACGATATAGAGAAATCAGTCTCATTCATTAACTATCTGATTAATTAAATTATTAATTAATAAAATATTCAATTCATGGAAAAAATTATAAAATAATAAATTAACTAATTAAATAATTAATTACTTCTAGTCGGCTTGTTGCCCGAAAAAATAGCACTAAGAGACGGCAGGGTTAAGCGAATTCTTTTGGCCGGAACGGCGAAATTTCGTTCCGTCATTCGGCCCGAGGGCAAAGGAAAATCGCCCAAAATTTTTCGCACTTTTTTACGCCTTTTAGTCAACCTGAGCCAATGATCGAAGCATTTGCGGGCGTTTAGGGCGTTCAAATTTTGCCTAATTCGTTGCAAACCAAATAAAACCCGTCCGACGCGCGTTTCAAATATTTGTTTACACACGTCTCTCAATTCGGACGCGACGCATCGATCGACGATATTTTGGCTAATATCCAAGCTGAGACGGTCCACGTGTCGATGAGCGGATGCGAGCCATTTTTCGCTCGCTAGTCTAAAACACAGATAACAGGGCGTCTTACTGCGCTTGAGTTAATTTTTTTGACCGATTTTTCAACAAGGGATCGGCCCCCAAAAATTATCGGGACGGAGATATACTTCCGATTTAAACTGGGATATTGAGCACCGTATGGCAAAAACATAAAAAATGACCAAAAAACTAAGTTTTCGGAAGTAATCGAGAGGGAAGGTCAACAAAAATTCCATGATTTTGGGGGAGGGGTGGGCGGGACGACCAGCTTTATGTGGTAGGATGCCTCATACCATATATGTAAGAGGGGGATGGGGGATCCCACACCCAAAGTCGGTCGTCCCCCATACCCCCAAAAGTTAGAAAATTCCCCCACCCCAATTTACGGAAAAAATTCCTGTTTTTAGGCGTTTTTTGGTCGTTTTGACCAAAATTGGAGGCCTTATACCCCACCCCCCTAAATGGCCGGGAACCCCCACCATATTTCGAGCCGTTACGTGTTCACCGTAACACGCAAGATACGTTCATACCTGAGCAGTCTCAACATTTATACACTAGCCACATGCTGACGCTCTAATATGCTTCACAGGATGATAGAGCTTGTTAAAAGGATATATGTTTAACACGTCGGTCATGCGTGGGCGGAAATAGGACCGACATGTTAAAGATATATCCAATAACAAGCTCTATCATCCTCTAAAGCATATTAGAGCGTCAACTTTCGTGGCGAGTAGTGTACATACATTCTGCCCAATTCTTAATTAGCAAGTAATTTATACTAATTATTATTTATTAATTAATTATCAATCCAATAATACATTTTTAAAATTTCAATTGATAATTTAATTTTAATTTTTTGTCATTTACTCAATTCTTTAACAAAACCGAAAATTTTCCTGACTTTTAGTCAAATTTTGTCCAGCCCTATTACGATCAGAACACTAAAGTTTAAGGCACACTTTTTGAGGTGGTACGCTGTAGTTTAGCACTGTACAAAGAAAGTACGGTAGCCGTACTACAAAATTAGGCCAGATCAGCACGCAATGGGCAAAGAGAAAAGGCGTTTTAAAAATGTGGAAAAATTCAAAATTCCATTAAATTTTGGAACTTCGGGAATTTCGGCAGCCCGCTTTTTTGGCCCACCCTTGCATTTGAATTCAAAAAGAATATTACCGATGCTCTTTCTCCGCGATTTCTCGCGAGTAATCGAAGCACGTTGTTTCGATAATATCGTCGCCGAATTTCGACGCGAGTTTTTGGATCAATGCCAAAATAGCTTGTTTTTTATGTTCGAGTTCGACACGTTGCCTTTTGGCATCGGCGTAATTTTCTTCGATTATTTCTCTTAATCGAGGCAACAAAAATGCTTACTATTTTTTATAAAGTTGAGTTGAAATAAAGTTGAAAAGTTAACCTAAAAAAACAAATTGTTTAATTGGATTTAAAAGTAAAAATTTACTTTTTAAAAACTATAAAGTTGAAAAGCTTAGAAAAAATAGAAATTTTAAGAAAATATAGAATTTAAAAAGTTTAAGAAATAAAAATCACAAAAAAACTAAACACGAGAAAATTTGTCGGGTTTGTAAGCATATATACATGTATAGCATGGGAATTCTGGGGAAGGTCAGAGCAGGCATAAAAAATATTTAAACAGACTGTTTTTGGACAAAAACGACGGATTACACGTGAAAAATACTATTTTTAGACGTTTCGGAGAAAGTTCGTTCTTTGTAGGAAATAAAAAAGCATAGAAAAATGAACGAAATATAGTCAAAAATGTGTATTTGGAGACTTTTGAACTAAAAATGTGCAAGACACTTAAAAACAAGGACACTTTTCACAAATTTTATGAAAAATTTACATTCCTGGTGGTGGGAGAAGGGTGCAGCCACACATGGGCGTGGGCAGCTTTGGGATATACAACCCAAAAGTTGAACCCCCTCCGCAGATTACTGTAGACCCACAGAATTCTATTTTCAGTAACATTTTTGGCGATTTTCGGCGATATTACCCCCATCCCCCAGAATTTTCTTGCTGCCCAAGTATGGTAACTGACTTCTAAATGTTTGTGACTGGTTCATATCTAAAGAAAGTGTATTTTTGGCCTATTGGCAGTCACATAAAATAGTAATAATGCTTTATTCAAACCCGTAGGTACAATACAATTTTAAGAATAATACGCAACGTTTCGACAGTTAACCTACCGTCGTCGTCAGGCTCTTACAGAATATAAGAAGTTGTGGGCACCAGGAATTGAACCTTACAGCTAAGCATCATTTATTTCTAAAGTCTGCGGTTTTACCAACTGAGCTCACTGGACCAGTTGTATAATATTATTTGTTCTTTTTAAAGTAACATAATAATATTTTTAGTCTGGGGCCAGGGGCCTCTCCACATGGTGTATTCTCCTCAATAGGGCTCTATTCCATATACGACTGATCTCAATACTTCTTGAACGCACATTCTGCCCACTAGCCCTCTCCATCTCCAGGGTCTCCCGTATGTTCCTACGGTACCCATTGCTTTCTTCTGCGAGTATTGATGTATGCTCGAAATCTGGTCTACACCCATATGCTATGCAGTGTTCAGCAACCCCACTGCGTTCCTCTTTCAAATTCCTTAGTGCACTCCTATGTTCCCCCAAGTCTTTTATTAAGACTTCTACCAGTTTCCCCAATGTACTCCTTCCCACATTGTAGTGGTACTTTATACACTATGCCATGCCGTAGATCTAAGGGTCTCTTTGGGGCAACACTTTGTAGTCTTTTAGTCTTTTTCTGATGGTGTCTTCACTCTTTGCCACAAAGCGCACTCCATATGTTTTTTTTTCTTGGTCGCAGCGGCCATTTGCCGGAGGGGGGATCAGCAGCCATTCTGGGGAGGGGGTCAACCCCAAAGAACAAGTATATCTGTAAGCAAATAATCGAGAAAATATCAGTGAAAATTGAACCATCGGTCGTCCGGAAAAAAGCCTTTCAAATGCGATACAAGCATGATTAAGCACGGTTTAACAAATTCATGTCTAATAATCGTTTGTGTATTCATTTTCCTCCAAAATTAAACTGTAAACGCCAATAAAGTGAAAAAAACAAATAAATTAAAAAGTGAAAATCAAGCTGAAAAGAGAGCAGATAAAAAAACACTAGGCAAATAAGGTAAGTAAGGATACGGAGTAAATTATGATAAAAAGCATTGCAAATGAGCTAATTCGATGCTTGTCTTTCCATTGCATTATTTATCATACACTTGACGGCTTGAAATTCTGGGACGGGGTCCCCGGTCATTTTTAGGGGTAGGGGTTGATGGCCTCCAATTTTGGGCCAAAATCGGCCAAAAATACCTTTAAAAACGGCCAACAATTGCAGATTTTCCGAAAAATCGGGGTGGGGGGGGTCAAAAACTTTCTGACTGGAGGGGGATGGGGGGACGACCAGCTTTGAGTGGTGGATCCCCCATCTTCACTATTACATGTGTCTGGTATTTACCCATTCACACAAAATCACACATATCCATGTCTTAGTACTAACTTGTCTCGCTTCTTATAACGAAAACAAGGACACACAGATATCAATGTATTCATTGTCCCCAGATATCTGTAAGAGCTCGAAATTTTGGGAGAGGGAAATAAGTCGGCCACGTTTTATTTTTCCTTTCTTTTCAACATTTTCCTTTTCGGCCAAAAATGACAAAAAATGGTCAAAACCGCAGATTTTCCCCAAAACTGGTGGAAGGGGTACAAATTTCTGCCTTAGACAGGACAGAGGAACGGCCGATAATTAGTAGGATTACCACTCCATCCTCCATGCTTTATGTACCGTACACGTGACAGCTCGAAATTTCTGGTGGGAATCCCGTGCCAGCCATTTAAGGAGGGGGAGGTAGATGACCCCCAATTTTTTAGCCAAGAACGGCCTAAAAATTCGAGTTTTCCAAAAAAAACCAGGTAAGGGGAGGGGGTTGTTATAAATTTTCTAGCACTGGGTGATGGGGGACGACTGACTATGACTGGAGGTGGGAGGATACCCCCATCCCCCTTTACTACATGTATGAGTGTAACGTCTAATGCTCCCAAATCTAAAACAACCACCGGGCTATCAATCCAATTAATCTATCTAATCATAACTGAACAATTCGCATGGAATAAATCATTTGTGCAGCAGGTCGAAGGTGCAAACATATATACGAGTATGCATGAGGAATAATGCTTAAATCACGGATTTTTTATTATATAAATTAAATAATTATTGACTAATTAAATAAATTCATAATTATAATTAATCTTATTTATTTACGTCATTCAATATGCACCATTCAAGATATATAATGTCACTTTATAACAATATACGTCATAAATTTCACCTGAGCGAATCAGATACGAGCCGAAAAAAGTAATATTCGGCTAATTTTTGCTCCTTTGTCTCCTTAAGAACAATTTTTATCAAATCGACTGCTAAGGCGTCGAGAAGTCGGTCCGCCATATCGGTTGCCTGAACAAGAGGAAAATATCAGACCTTGGCAAACTAATAGGAAAACTAATCAAACTAAGAAATGACAAAAGATACCCCAAAGTAATTTTAGGGACTGGAGCGGGTGGGGCCAAACATGTACAGCATGGAAATTCCGAGGGTGAAGGGGGGTTCAGGTCAGTCCCAAATAATTTTAAAAAGTGCCTTTATGGGCTAAAAAACAATGATTACAATCCAGAAACATTGTTTTTTGACGTTGCAGACAATGCTCGTTCTCGAAAAATCTTGAAAAATAGAGTAAATTCAACAATATACAGTCAAACAATGATTATACGGCACCGACCATTCGAGTTTTGAGCCAAAAATGAGCTAAAAGCGCTTAAAAAGGGCACACTTTTCACTATTTTCCAAAAAATAGACAATTCTGGGAGAAGGGTCGCGGCCACACATAGGAGTGGGGGTTGGGGGGTTTTCAACCCCCAGAAATTGAAAATAACCCCCAGAAATCAAAATACCCCCAGAATTCAAATTTTGAAATTTTTTTTGCTTTTTTAGCGATTTTTTGATGCCATTTGATAGTGCTCGATGAGAAACGTCGAAAAATGGTATTTTTTTCGCCATATGACCACTTTTAAGACCATTTTTCGACCTTTGAAAATTTATTCACCCCCCCCCCAGAATTTCGGTGCTGCCCACCTATGGTCGCGGCCATTTAGCGGGGGGTCAGTTGCCACGCCCAGATTTCACACGAAAAATACCTACATATTCATTAAGAACAAAAAAAGAGATAATTTTTGCTCATATTTCATTTCAAATAAAAGGAGGAAACCTGAAAACTTGAGACGTAAAAACAGAATCATAAATTTGATTTTATAACCCTGTCTGTACCGGTCATCAGTGCACAGTTGCATACAAGTTATGACCGAAAATCTAGGTGTTAGTTATATTCGCGGAAAACTCATTAAAAGGGTGGCCTGGAAGTGTTAACTTTTTTATTTTGTTCATTTAACACATTTCATTTTATCAATCTACTGAATACAAATTTTTAAAATTTTTTCACGCTGGTCTCATTGATTGAGATTTTTGTCGAACTTTAGACGAAATCAACGTTTATGTATAATCCACCACGAACAGCCCAAAGTTTTGAATCATTAACACACGTGGGCGTGGGGGAGGTTTGGAGGGCATGCAACCCCCAGAAAGCAAAATACCCCACATAATTCAATTTTTTGAACTTTTTTTTTGGTTTTTTCCGCAATTTTTTGATGCCAATGGATAGCGCTTGATGAGAAACGTTGAAAATTGGTGTTTTTTCCGCCATACCATTATTTTCAAGGCCATTTTTTACCTTTGAAAAATCTCGCACCCCCAGAATTTTGGTGCTGCCCACCTATGCTCATTACGGATAAGCTTCAAATTCACAATATGTCAGTTTAATTAATGAATTCTGTAGCTTTCAAATTTGACTTGTAAATTTTGGATTTTGTAGATTTTGTGAGATTTGAGTTTCGATTTTTTTTAAAGTAAAATATAGTAAATTTATAAATTTCTAGCGGATCAATCAGAGACTTTTCTCAATATTTTTCGATTTTTCGAGACTTGATTGATTCGGGAAAAGTTCATAAATTTCGTTTTTGGACGAAAATTTTGGACAAAAAAAAATTCTCGGGGAGGGGGGTCAGGATGGGCCAAATCGCCAAAAATTTTACTAAAAACAGAATTCTGGGGTCTACAATAATTTACGGGGAATTTTTCAACTTCAGGGGACACAACCATAGGTGGGCAGCATCGAAATTTTGGGGCATGGGGGGGAGGGGGGAGGGTTAAAAAATTTTCAAAGGTCAAAAAATGGTCTTAAAAGTGGTCGTATGGCGAAAGAACACCATTTTTCGACGTTTCTCATTGAGCACTATCCAATGGCATTAAAAATCGTTAGAAAAGCAAAAAAATTCTCAAAATTTGAATTCTGGGGGGTATTTTGATTTCTGGGGGGGTATTTCAACTTCTTAGGGGGTTGCATACCCCAAACCCCTCCCCCACGCCCATGTGTGGGCACAACCATAGGTGGGCGGCACCAAAATTCTGGGTGGGGGGGTGCAAGATTTTTCAAAGTTCAAAAAATGCCCTTAAAATATGAAGGTATGTATGACGAAAAAACACCATTTTTCAACGTCTCTCATCGAGCACTATCCATTAGCATCAAAATATTGCGTAAAAAACAAAAAAATTTCAAACCTTGAATTCTAGGGGTGTATTTTGGCTTCTCGGGAGGGGGGTGCGTACCTCCCGAACCCCCACGCCAAGGTGTGGGTATAACTCCACGCCCATCTATGCTATTGGACCACGTGTATTTTTATCGATTTTTTCCGAATAATAAAAGGCTTACCAATTTTTCTTGAATTGACGCATGTTCTTCATTCTGCCTTTGTCGAATCGTTTCGAAGTGTAATTCGGACGAATCGTCAACTTGATCAAACAAGCAAGGCTCTGATTGGCTTTCAGCTGAGTCCAAAAACTTTTCTATAACCTTATCTCGCTTATAGCGATGATCCGCATCGAAGCTGATTACCGGATCAATGAAGCAGAATGATTGAATAGGCGAGCCATTTATCAGCTGAAAGCGATCAAGGATTACTAATCATATTTTTAGTTATCAAAATTATTAAAGTCATATCCAGACGTGTTCTGGGGGTTTGGGGGTTTCGACCATAGGTGGGCAGCACCGAAATTCTGGGGAGGGGTGACAAAAATTTTCAAAGGTGAAAAAGTGGTCTTAAAAATGGTCGTATGCATACATGCACAGTATGGGAATTCTGGGGGGGGTGAAAACCTAAAGTGCCTTTTTTGGGCCCAAAAATGGCCGGTACGCGTTGAGAAACATCGTTTTTTGGCGTTTCTGACGATACTCTATCCTTCTAGAGCATGAAATCATGAAAAAAATTTCGAAAAAAGTGGAATAAATTGATTAATATATCGCTTGAAATATGAATATATGGCGCGAAGCGCCGAAAATTTGGCGATTTTGAGCAAATAGATAGCCAAAAACCCTTAAAAAGACACTTTTTCTACCAATTTTCAGGTAAGTTTAGGAAACTTTTGAAAAATCGCCAATTCTGGGGGGGTGAAAAAAATTTTTTGCGGGGGGGGGGGGGGTGAAAAATGATTCTGCGGGGGGTGAAAACCCCCAAGATCATGTATGGTCGTATGGCGAAAAAACACAATTTTTCGACGTTTCTCATCAAGCACAATTCAATGGCATCAAAAAATCGCTAAAAAAGCAAAAAAAAAATTCAAAAATTGAATTCTGGGGTGCAAACCCCCCGCCCACGTGTGGTTTCGACCCCCCCCCCAGAATGGCAACTGATCCCCGCAAAATAGCTGCGACCCCCAGAATAATCGATTTTATGTAAAAGTTGGTAAACATAGTAAAAAGTGTGCCTTTTAAGCGATTTTAGCCCATTTTCGGCTCAAAAATCTCAAATTTTCGGTGCTTCGCGCCATACATAAATTTTTTACCATATTTAATTCAATTTACTGAATTTTTACTAATTTTTTTTACGTTTTTATATTCTGGAAAGAAGGAGCAATGTCTGAAACGTCAAAAAACAGTGTTTCTGACGTATAAGCATCGTTTTTAGCCGAAAAAGGCACTTTCTAAAAAATTTAAGGGCCTGACCCCCCTTAGAGTTCTCATGCTGTATACATGTATGGTCATCTCATCCATATATTGACAGAATGGAAATTCTGGGGAGGCACAAAAAAATTTCAAAGTTTTTTTGGGCTATCGTAGCGTTAAAAATGAGGTTTTTTTAACTTTTCGAACAATGCTCGTTCTTCATTCTAAAACAAAAAAATTTCGGAATTTTTCTAAAAAAAAAACTAGTAAACTGATGGAAATATGTATAGTTCGACGATGAGTATATGACGCTCAACGATAAAAATATGACTCTTGAGCCAGAAATGAACTAAAAACGCTTAAAATGACACTTTTTAGGATTTTTACGAAAAATTGACCATTCTGAGGAGTCACAGCCATTTTGCGGAAGTCAGTAAGCAATCTGGGGTAGTCTAACCCTAACCCCCAAGAACATATGCATAAGATGTCCTCAAAAAAAATCCACTACTTTAGCTGGCTTGCATTTGACTTACAGTCATACAAATAACGGTCCGAAATTTTGGATGGGGTCCTGGAAGTGGCGGATCGAGGATTTCCCTAAAGGGAGGAAGTGGGAACCTTGCCTTTTCAAAAACAGTCAAAACTAGGTCCAAAAATATGCCTGTCACGGGCAAAATGACGTTTTTCGGCGTTTTACGTTGCCTACTTTTATTTAAAATCATTTTTGAGGCAACATTTTTTTCAAAAAATTTTTACATTTTCGACAATTTTGTGCGAAAGAATAATTCAATTTTTTGACATTAGCGAAATTCCGGGCGAAGCGCCGAGAAAGTCGTAAAATTTAGGCGGAAGGACGTTTAGAAGCTTGATTTACCCTGTTTTTGTATCATTTGACGCGAAACTTCAAAAATTTTCAAAAGTTATACTTGAAAATAGAAGAAATATATGCCAAAATAGTTCTTCCTGCTCCTGAAATTATTTTAAAACCTATTCCATGTGTAAAAAATTGGCTTCGAGGCCGCCGAAAAAGTAAATAAATGTCATTAATAAGTATAATCCGGCGCGATGCGCCGGAAAAACCTGTAAAATTATGATCACTGACGCCAAAATCATTGCAAATTGCATATTTATTCTTTGTTTCGCCAACTTTTTTTTGGCCTCCTGCCCCTCCCCTTAAATCCGCCCCTGGATACTCAGCCAATTCTATGGAAACGAGGGCTTACAAGGCAGTGACCAAATTCTGCGGGTCCGGGCGGTGTAAAACTGGCAAAAATCCCAAAAAAACATGCCGAAAATTCAATTTTTTTGGGTCTTCCTGATGTGTGGTGAGAAGGGAGGGTTTAACGATCTTCACTTTTTGGCTAGAAACGACCAAAGAACACGTAATACAAGTCTTCTCCAAAAATAATTTTTCGTCAAAAATTTTCTGGTTCTGGGGGATGGGGGACGACCATACATGATCCTGGTTGGGGGGATCAGGGAGGAGGATTTCCCCAGAGAAAAAGTTTTACTCCCGCAAAAGTTTTTTCACTGGTAATTTTTCAGAAGTTTCCAAACTTAACCGAAAATCGGTAAAAAAGTGCCTTTTTAAGTCTTTTTAGCTATCTGCTTAAAAGTGCCAAATTTTCGGAGTTTCGCGCCATATACTCCGTCAAATACTCATGTTTTAACCTATATATTGTTCAATTTATTCGACTTTCTCGATTTTTTTCGAAATTTTTTAATGTTTTTATGCTCTAGAAAGATGGGGCATCGTCAGAAATGCCGAAAATTATGATTCCGACGCGTATACACTATTTTTGAGCCCAAACATGTTTTATCAGATTTCAACCCCCCCAGAATTCCCTGCTGCGCGTGTCTGTCCTGTACCATATTACAGTACCCTGAAATTTACACGTAAAAATGTAAAAAGACCCTGGCGATCATCTTCTTACCTAAGGAAACTCGGCCTACCCCCTCCTAGAGCTTTATACTGTGCAACCTGTTCATGAATGATTTAGAAAAACAGGCACTGCAAACAGCATCATATAAACCCACAATGTGGCTCAGGTACGTTGATGACACATTCATCTTGTGGGATCATGGAGATCGGGAGTTAGAAGCGCTCCTCCAGCACATGAATAGTCAAAATCTTGCTATTCAGTTTACCATGGAGAAGGAGGTGGAAGGCACACTGCCTTTCCTGGATGTACTAGTTAAGAGATCCCATGACCAACTAGAGACATCAGTGTACCGTAAGCCAACCCATACAGGTCAATACCTAAACTACCAGTCGAACCATCAGAAATGCACAAAGGCAGGTATAGTTAGAGGAATGGCCATGAGATGTAGGAGCATATGCCAAACAAATCACAGTAAAGAAGGTGAACATCAGAAAAATACTTAAGGAGTTTCAAGCTAATGGATAACCTGGCCCATTAATACAAAGAGCCCTATAACTTGCACCCTCAAGGGGTGATGCAACTAACTACATTGCAACAGCAGTAGTACCATTTAGAGGGGCATTAACCATGAAGCTTAAGCGAGTGTGCAAAGCATATGGAGTGCGCCTTGTGGCAAAGAGTGAAGACACCATCAGAAAAAGACTACAAAGTGTTGCCCCAAAGAGACCCTTAGATCTACGGCAGGGCATAGTGTATAAAGTACCACTACAATGTGGGAAGGAGTACATTGGAGAAACTGGTAGAAGTCTTAAGAAAAGACTCGGGGAACATAGGAGTGCACTAAGGAATTTGAAAGAGGAACGGAGTGGGGTTGCTGAACACTGTATAGCATGTGGGTGTAGACCAGATTTCGAGCATACATCAATACTCGCAGAAGAAAGCAATGGGTACCGTAGGAAAATACGGGAGACCCTGGAGATGGAGAGGGCTAGTGGGCAGAATGTCGGTTCAAGAAGTATTGAGATCAGTCGTATATGGAATAGAGCCCTATTGAGGAGAATACACCATGTGGAGAGCCCCTGGCCCCAGACTAAAAATATTATTATGTTACTTTAAAAGGAACAAATAATATTATACAACTGGCCCAGTGAAGCTCAGTTGGTAAAACCACAGACTTTAGAAATAAATAATACTTAGCCGTAAGGTTCAATTCCTGGTGCCCACAACTTCTTATATTCTGTAAGAGCCTGACGACGACGGTAGGTTAACTGCCGAAACGTTGCGTATTATTCTTAACATTGTATTGTACCTACGGGTTTGAATAAAGCATTATTATTATCTTATGTGACTGCCAATAGGCCAAAAATAAACTTTCTTTAGTATTTTCATGCGTCGGAACTAATTTTTATTGATTGAAGTATGGTTTATGAAGATATATCCAGGATTTTGAACAGGATGAATCCAGAGAAATTTCGTAAAATTTAAAAAAGTGCACTTTAATATTGTATTATAACATTAAAATATTTACAGCATGGTCCGTACCTTAATCCTAATTTATCCGGTAAATAAGTACAAATAAATTGGCGCATGAAACGAACTTTGACACTTTCAGCATTTAATTTTTATTTAATGCATGAAAAAATAGTAAAAGGCAGCAGTATTTTTAACCCCCTTCCTCCCACCGGCGACGCTACTGAAGCTTGAAGTAAAATTTTTAACGTCAATTCAGTTGAAACTTGCAAGAACAAGTGGCACAATTTGCTTGATAGTATAAAAAACATCAATGTTTATTGCAGTGAAAATATTGATTTTTAGTCGAAGAAGCCGGATGAAGTATATGAATGAAAGTCGGATCCGATGTCCGATGCGACGCTGCGCGGCACCGCATGAGGCATCCTGCCGGACGCGTGTCGGACAGAGCCGCATGGAGTCCGACAGGATGTGACATGCGGTGTCACGCGACGTCTGATCGGACGAAGTATGAATGAGCCTTAAGGAAGTACATCTTAGGTTAGAAACTTAAAATGTCAAAATTGTTTTGTACAAATTTGATAATTTTCTGCTCTGACAGAATATTAGTATTCACAGGCTACAAAATGTTAGAGACAGTAAAAGATTACTTAAATTCCTTGCTGCTTTGCGCCACTCATCATTTCCGAACTGTTTGTCAATTCAAAGACCGTAAATTCTACATGAAAACGGTAAAAATTTCAAAAATTTTCGCGTTTCGCGTTGATTAACATTTTCGTATTTCTGATTGTAAGAAACCCATAAATAAGCTTGGCTGCACTACTAAAGGTCGAAAACCCCAGTTTCTTATAGGTACATAACGTTAATGGCATTCAATGCAAAAGTAGTCTTGAAAATTTTTGCGTATGCCCCCCTCCCCCGAACCAAAATCCTGGCTACGCCTCTGATTGAAGCGTCGTATAGAAGATGCGTATACATATGAATTTGACAAGGACATGATAATGAGCCGCTGGACAGAAGTAAGGCAAATGGATTTAAATAGAATCACAGGCTATAGCAAACTCATAAGAAGTACGGACAACAGCTGAAATAGTAAACGTCTAAAATATTAACGATTATTATTTGAGGCCCGGTGGTTTTCAGCCGGGCCCGGCCCTGCTATGACCGGCCGGTCGATCACTGCGCCAGTGACAAAAAAACTGGTCGTTCGTAACAATACGTGGGCGGCAGCAGAATTATGGGGTCTCGGTGGTGTCAAGCTGGCAAAAAGCCAAAAAAATTCAATTCTGGGAGTCTATTGATTGGGGGGGAATGTGCCAGATTCTCAAGGGGGAGGGGCTTAGACCCCAAACCCCCTCAGCCTCAGAAGACATACATATATTTATACCTCGGGGGCACTCGCCGTACGTTTACTATCGACTAAAATCGACGAATGGCGAGTAAGTGGCGGAGTTTCGGGTTCAACAAAAACCGCCTTGTTCAATAGCACGCAATCCGTAGAAGTCGTTGATCCGAAAGGAGGCGCGTTGGGGGCGCAGGGCAACCCAAAATGAGCGAAAAAAGACGCCGCCTCATCTTCGGCATCGAAATGCAATAAGCTCGTTAGGCCTGATAGCGGAAGCTGAAATTTAGTAATTTATTTATTTATGCACTTAAAATACCAGTCTGGCCGTACGTGATTTTGGGCAGGGGCGAATTTAAGGGGGATGGGGAGAACGGCCGCCCTATAGGTGCGCAAGGTCAGGGTCGACAGGGGAGTGAAATCCCAAAAATTTAAAACAGTAAATTTAACGTTCTGGACTTTTTTGCTGTTTTAACGATCAAAATTGTCAAAATAGCCTATAAAACGTTTTTTCGTGGTAATATCGCATTCTAAAGACATTTTTAGTCCATTTTGACTGCATTATATCACTTTTAACAATTAAAAATGCAAAAATATATGAATTTTTGGGCACTTTTTGAGTGAAAAGGACTTAAAATCACTAATCTGGCGCGAAGCGTCGGAAAAATTTTGACGTTTTTACTGCTTATGACCTCAAGAATGATGCAAAAAACGTTCCATCGGCTCAAAATCGCCGGACAATACCAATCCGGCTGACCCTTCAGGGGTAATCCCCTTTCATCCCCTATTATGTGCATGTACATATGGGCCGCCCCTCCATAGACCCAAAATAGTTGGCGAGATAAAGAATGAATATGCAATTTGCAACGATTTTCGGCCGTCAGTGATCATAATTTCTCAAATTTTTCCGGTGCTTCGCGCCGGATAATACCTATTATTGACATTTATTTACTTTCTTGGGCGTCCTGGAAGCCATATTTTTGCTGAAGGAATAGGTTTTAAAACGATTTCAAGGGCAAAAACAGCTACTTCGGCGAAGTTTTTTATTATTCTCAGGCATAATTTTTAAAAATTTTCGACTTTCGCGTCAGCCGGTTCAAATAGAGCAAATTGAGCAGTAATTGAAGCTTCTAAATGTCCTATTGCCTTAAGTTCACAAATTTTTCGGCGCTTCGCGCGCGAGTTTTACTAAAGTCAAAGGAATTTTATGATTTTTTCGCTTAAAATTATCGAAAATTTGGAAATTTTTCGAAAAATGTTGCGCTAGAAGCTATTTTAAATGAAAGCAAACAATGTAAAACGCTGAAAAAGCGCTATTTCGCACGTGGTGGGCAAAATTTTGAAGCTACGTATTTTTAACTGTTTTGGAAAAAATGGGGTACGGCCCCTTACGAAAATCCTAAATCCGCCACTGATTTTTGGGGGATTAGGGAGGGGTCTACCACAAAAATTTTTCAATCCTCCCGCGAAAGCAATTTCACTTTCCGGTTTTCCATGAAAATTGTAGAAAATATTCTAACTTGAGTTTTTTCGTTAGCTTTTAAGTTAAAAGTGCCATTTTTTCTGGCAGTTTGCGCCATATGTTATTAAATTTTTGTATCTTACCATCATCTAGGGAGAAGGAGTGTCGATAGGCATAACTACAGTGGTCGCCATGAAAGATGACGCGCTATCATCATCAGAATTATGATAGAGGATGCGTCGCTAGACGCCGCCTTACGTCCATCATGCACTATCATCTCTTTTTTCTATTAAGCGCCATTAACCTCTATCATCCCGTAAATCTGGCGATGCGGACGGCGCAATTTAGCTATTAATAGCGCCAACAAGGAAGCGCGAGACGTGAATGCTGCGCGCTTCCTTCTTGTTGGCGCTATTAATAGCTTTAAATTGCGCCGTCCCGCATCATGATAGCAGGATGATAGAAGGTTAATGGCGAAAAAGAGATGATGGCGCATGATGAACCGTCAACGCAGCGCTCGCGACTCATCTGAATTCTGAGGGATGATAGCGCGTCGTCATTCATGGCGTGCCCCATATACGCAAAAAATTTTTGTTGACGGGAATCTTTCGCTTTCAAACCCAAAAAAGGGTATATAATTTAAAGAAGACTTTTTCGTTTTACACCCCCAAAATTCAAATGCTGTGTACAAAGGGAGTCGAGATCGGTTGGCGGTAGATCAAGGATTTTCCAACAGGGGACGGCAAATTATAACATTTCTTAAAAGTGTCCAAAAAGTTCAAAGAATTTATAAGTTACGCGAGCGTTTATTGCCCTCCCCGAGGCAGAGGCAAAATCGTTTCTAAATCGGAATTGAAAACTAAAATTAAAGCTAAAGAAAAGAAAATCCTTTGATTTTTTTAAATCCAGAAAAAGAAAATTTTTTGCAACAAACGCCCAGAATATACTCGTACATATATGTTGCAAATTTCTTGTAATAATTAATACAAAACTTACTGAAGCAAATACTATGCGAATTCGAAATATTTTACAATAGTACCAATATTGTCCGAAGTCCCCCCACCAAAGCCAGAAAATTTTCAACCCCCCCCCCGATTGTTGAAAAAAATTGAATTTTTAGGCCGTTTTTAGGCGTTTTTTGGCCAAAATTTGAAAGGAATCCATTCATGTATCACCCACCCCTAAAAATGGCCGGGACCCAGTGATCGACCGGAGCTCAAAAAATACCGGGCCCGGTCCCGGGCCCGGGCTTTGCTTGCCGGGCTTGGTACCGGGCTTGGTACCGGGCCCGGGCTTATATACCCAACAACATGCCTTGCTTCCAATATAATGTTACGCATAAGATACATATTTTGACCGATTTTACATTTGTGATTTGTCAAACGCAAGGCTTACTGCTGTATCAAGAAGATTTTTTGAAGCCTAGCTCTGTTAATTATTCAATCTTTCTAAAAATAAATTAAGTAGTTAGCAAGGATTTTGGTGGCATTATTCAAGCAAGAACAAAGTTTTTAATTCAATAGCGCACAATTACATTATTAAAATGCACGTGCAACTAAACACGGTTTGAAAAAGCAAAAGGTTCCGTGTAGATATTTAAAGGAAATTGAGCATTAAATTTATGCATTGAGACATAACAGCGACTATGATATGGTCGGATAGAAGATATGCTGTTCGGATTTTAGAACTCAAACTATAGCGTACATTGATGTCAATTGAAATTGTGTAGTGTATAGGATAGGACACGTATTGAAGCCATAGGCGTTGCCAGGGGGCATTGGGGGCATGGGTGCACAAGGTCAGGGTCGGCAGGGGGGGGTGAAATGCCAAAAATCTAAAACAGTAAATTTAACGTTCATGATCTTTTTGCTGTTTTAATGATCAAAATGGTCAAAATAGCCTACAAAACGTTTTTTCGTATTAATAACACATTTTAAAAACATTTTTAGTCTATTTTGACTGCATTATATCACTTTTTAATACTAAAAAAATGCAAAAATTTATCAATTTTGGGCGCTTTTTGAGTAAAAGATTACTTAAAAGTACTAATCTGGCGCGAAGCGCCGGAAAAAAATTTCGACATTTTTACTGATTTTGATGTCAAAAATGATGCAGAACAAGACCTATATATTTGCTCAAAATCGCCGGACAGCACCGGTCTAGCTGACTTCTCAGGGGGGGGTAATACCCCCTCACCCCCCTATGTGCATGTGTGATTGGGGGCACACACGCCCCCACGAAATTTTCCAGAAATTTTGTTGATTTTTCGAAGTGTAATAATTGTGTCCAGAAAATTGAGTTCAAAAAGGCAAAAACGTCAAAAATTTTCCGGCGCTTCGCGCCGGGTGCTTTATTATTATTTCTTGTTGCTTTGTTTGTCTTTCTTTACAAGGACAGGACACATAATCCTATTTTAAATGAAAGGAATGGCCAAATTTTCTTGTTTTTGCGCATTTTCTCTTTTCTGAAATTATATCTTCTTAATGAGAAGGCCACAAATGGGCCTAGAAAACGATAAGAACAAAATTGTCATTGATACATATTTTTTATATCTTATTCGCAGCACCGTTTGCTGCGCTTTTTATACCCAGATGTCGAAAAGCGCATTTCAGCTCGGGAATCTTGTAAAATGTAAGGACTTCATCAATTTTAAGTGTTTTTGGGCTTAATTTATAGCCCGAGATTTAGCCGATTTTTGCGAAGAATTTTAGCGATAGTATTTAGCATTAAAAGTGCTTTTTTTACAAAATTTCCTAGGGCGATTGATCGCGCCACCGCAGCCCCCCCCCCGCCGTAAAATCTCGTTGTACATGTGCAGCGAGATTTTTGAGGGGACGAAAAGGGGAAAAAGGGTTCGGCGAGAATTGATTTGTCTGTTCTGTATGATTTTAGCGGCGATAAATTGTGTTTAAAGAACTAAAACGTCAAAATTTTCCGGCGCATGGCGCTGCTGGTTGTTGTTCTTTCTTTTTGTAAAGCTTCAGCATTGCGTTTAATAGCCTAAATCAGGCAAAATATCACAGAATTTTAGTATTCACAGGCTACCAAAAAATGCTAAGGACAGTAAAGAAGCCTGCTAAATTCCGCGGATGCTTCGCGCCTCTTCTGCATTTCCGAACTGTTTGTCAATGGACCGTAAATGCTACATGAGAAAACGGTAAAAATATCAAAAATTTCCGGCGTTTCGCGCTGGTTGACTGTTTTCGTATTTCTGAGTTGTCAGAGAAGCCCATAAATTAATGAGCTTCCACACTACTAAAAGGTCGAAAAACATCAATTTTATCATAGGTGCATAACGTTATGAACATTCAATGCAAAATTAGTCTTAAAAGATTTTTGTGTATGCCCCCTCCCGAACCAAAATCCTGGCAACGCCTCTGGTTGAAGCGTTTTATAGATGATGAATGCACATATGAAGTTGACAGAGTATGTGATGATGAAGCAGGTGGGCAGAAGTAAGGCAAATGGATTTAAATAGAATCACAGGCTAGCAAATTCATAAGAAATACGGACAACAGCTGAAATGAGTAAACGTCTACAAATATTAACGATAATTATTTGAGGCCCGGTTGGAGGCCGGTTGGTTTTCAAACCGGGCCCGGGCCTCATGACCGGCCGGGCCCGGAGTACCCGGTCGATCACTGCCGGGACCCCCAAATTTCGAGCCGTTACATGTATGCGGTAGGTACGGGATCAGACGACCAGAATAGAAGACTTTCTTTATTTGAGTTTATACCAGGATTCTGAACGCTTTGAACTTTGATTTCTAAATTGACAATTCGAATCGCCCCTTAGTTCAAAGTTGTTATTTAGTTTAAATTTTGTTAAATACTTGGGTTCTTGATTTGGGATCGCCGGAATGCGGCGCATGGCCCGATCTATAGGGGGGAGGGGGGTCAGCCGGTCACGGGAGGGGGTCAAATATTGAGAACTTTTATGGGCCAAATGACCTCAAAAACTGGAATAAGCGCTATAATGGCGTGAAAACTAGTTTATTTACACAGTTTCTGGTTAATTTGAAGCACTTCCAAGAAATTTTGTATTTTCATCCGTTTTTGGCCATTTTACCCATTTTCCTGACAAAATCTTCCACTTTTTCATTCTAGGGAGTCTAGACCCCAAACCACCCACGTGCATGTCTGGTTGAGGATTTATTAAAAATCGATACCTGGGCAGCAGCAAAATTCTGGCGGAGTCCGATGGGGCCAAATTGCCAAAGATTCAATTCTGGGGTCAATCGATTTTGGGGGTCCTCTGGATTCTAAGGGGTCCACACCATGGTAGGTGGCACCAAAATTCTGGGAGAGAGTGTGCCAGATTTTTCAAAAGGTCAAAAATGGCTTTAAAAATGATAATATGGCTAAAAAAACAACATTTTTCAACGTTTCTCATCGAGCACTATCAATTGGCATCAAAAAATAGCGAAAAAACAAAGAAAATTTCAAAAATTGAATTCTGGGGTATTTTGGTTTCTCGGGGGAGGGGGTGGGGGGTGCATACCCCCGAAGTATCCCACGCCCAGGTGAGTCACACCCCTCACACCCAGATTTGTACCTGGGACGCCGCACCATACGATTTGACCATGGTTTTAATGGCGTCAGATCGAACTTGATTGAAATAACGATGAATCAAGCACGATTGCAGGAAAGTCGCCTTTTGGCGAATTAATCGAAAAAATGACACGTAATTGTTATTTTGCATAACCGAGCACAATTTCAAGGCAAATTTGATCTGATCCGATTGCCTCACTGATTGCTTGTAAATCAACGCTTGTCTATTTAATCACAAAATTAGCAATTAAATTTAAATTCACAAAATTAACACATTTTCAATCATATGTACATGCACAGCATGGAAATTTCTAGGGGAGGGGTGAAGTATGAAGTACCTTTTCGGTTCCAATACTGGTAGGCACCATACGTGGGCAGCAAGAAAATTCTGGGGGAAGGGTGCAAGATTTTCCAAAGGTAAAAAAATGGCCTTAAAAATGGTGGTATGGCGAAAAAACACCATTTTTCGACGTTCCTCATCGAGCACTATACATTGAGATCAAAAAATTGCGAAAAAACGAAAAAAATTTCATAAAAGTGAATTCTGGGGGGGGGGTAATTTGATTTCTGGGGGGTATTTTGGTTGCTCGGTGAAGTGCATACCCCCAACCCCCACGCCCAGGTGTGAGTAGGCACCTGTCAAAAACATCGTTTTTCAGCGTTTCCGACGATGCTCTATCTTTCTAGATCATAAAAACATTCGAAAAAGTCTGAAGAAATTGAATCAACACATGAGTTTAATGGCGCATATCGCCGAAAATTCGGCACTTTTGAACAAATAGATAGCTAAAAACGGTTAAAAAGATCCTTTTCTAGAAATTTTTAGTAAATTTTTGGAGACTTTAAAAAATTGCCAATTCTGGGAAGGGGGTGGAAAAATTTTTGCGGAGGCGAAAATTTTTCCGCCTGAATTTCGCAAATTTTCCGCCACTTTGCGCCGTATTTTCGCTGGAACCAAGAGACTTGATGATTTTTGGCACAAAATTGTCAATAATTTTAAAATTTCAGGAAAAATGTTGCGTAAAAAACGAGTATAAATGAAAGAAGACGACGTAAAACGCCGAAAAAGTGCTATTCTATCCGTGAAGGGCGAATTTTCGAACATATTTTTAAATGTTTTAGGAAAAGTTCGGTACCGTTTCCCCATTAAGAAAATAGTACATCCGTCACTGCACACGAGGGAGGAGGTATGGGAAATCTAGACCCCCAGCATAAAAGGTGTGAAATTTCCCGAGGAAAATAAGGCTAGAATTGAGGCTAAAAACGGATGAAAATCAACAATTATCTTCAAAAGTGCATAAAATTGGTCAGAAAACGTACATTGAAATCGTTTCAACGGTATTTTTAAGATGTATACCAGTTTTTGACGTCATTTTGACCCAAAAACTCACTATTTGACCCCCCCCCCACCAGGCCCGGCTGACCACGTCAGACCAGGCATGCTGTGCATCTATGATCATGCCCATAGATGCACAGCAAGGCCGATCTGAGGGAGAGGGGTCAGCCGGTCTAAGGGGTCAAAAATTAAGCTGTTTTTTGGCAAAAATGACCTCAAAAACTGGTATAAACGCTAAAATACAGGTGAAACCACGTAATTACACAGTTTTCGGTAAATTTGAAGCACTTTTGAAGAAACTTTTAATTCCTTATCCGTTCTTGGCCTTCGTTTTGCCTCATTTTCCCCACAAAATTTTTCATTTTTTTATTCTGGGGTAAGGGTCAGGCCGGAGGCAGGACCCCCAAACGTGCATGTCTGGTCATGCCTGGCAATGACCATTATGTTTTTGTAAAAATATATCGTACCTGAATATATTACTGTCATTAAGATTGAGCAGCAAATCGTAACAACGGAACTCGGGTTCGTTCGGGCAATTAAGGCCCGATTTATTCGAATCGTCGTACATATGCCGCAGACTGAGCAAACATTTTTGGAGATTTTCTTCAAAAAATTTTTTCGTTAGAAAAAATAAAAACAAGACGTTTAAAAATAAAGCATTAATTACTTTCTTAACAAAATTTAAAAAAACCGAAAAATTGAAGTCGGGCAATTTTAGCACTTTTCAGCAAATAAAACTTTCGGGATTTTCAGGAAAATTTTGGAAGACCTGTGTGATCATTTTTTTGATAAGAATTTACGAACAACTTAATTATTGAAAAATTATCGGGCAATTAATACCGGTTATGGCTTGATAAAATTATGTTAGTTGAATATCGACCACTGAGCTTAATCAAAACAGCTTGAACATCAATAAATTTAGCACAGCATCCATAAGCTCATCTTATAGTATATGTTAGACGGATTTTGAACTATTTCGAAATTTTTTGAAATTTTATTTTATTTTGATTTTAGTTCTTCAATTTTTCAATTTTTTAAATTTACCATATACTATTTATCGTCGTTATAAATCGTTGCAATTAATAGTGTTAATTGAACCAGTGTAAACCACTTTGCATGCGCCTTACACTTTATTTTTATCTTAACGATAAGCGAATAGAATCATACAATATGTACATGCATGCAATGCATACATACGAAAAAGCTGATGAACAATATTTAATTTATAACTTTACATATGTGTAGTATATGTATGCTTTTCGAGAAAGATTAATACAATGTACTTTAGATAATTATTTATTAGAAGATTAACAATAACTAACAATAATAAAACACAAAACACTATAACACAACTCAGCTTCTTTTACATGAGCTACCATTTTTAGTTCAACTTAAAAAAATATAATTTTATTTCAATTGATTTATTTTTTGAAACTTCTTCGCCTATTTAAGATTTCATTTTCCTACAACATCGTTTTTTATCTATGTACAAAGTACGAGTATGTGCTACATAGTTCTATACGGCCGAAAGTTTCGTCAGGAAGTCATTTTCCAGCCTCAACTTTTTTATTCCATATTTCCAAAAAAAGAAGCTTTTAATAGAAAAAATAAAAATTCATACTGCACATTTACAACATTCAAATCAACCGGGCTAGAATTTCTAGTAATCTCTCTAAATCCTGAGCTTTCCTAATTTCACATAATGGTGATGAAATTTTCAATGCTATTTTGAACGAATCTGCCTCTGCTTCCTTAGGCCCTTTTCTTCATATTGAAGCCTTAATCAAATGCCTTGTTCGAACAGTATTGCGCGATTCGCATTTTATGTACTCTTAAAGCTTAAGCTAACGTTAATTTGAATACGTCGTGCCGAGCAAATACGAAAAACGCACGAGAATTTATGCTTGTTAAATAATGGTATACATAGGAAGGACACAGACATGATTTAATGTACATATAAAGAAACGTGAATTAAAAAAAACGAAATATTATCAATACATACATAACTAGACAAATACATAAATAAATGGATATACGAAAAATAAACGATAAGAACTAAGCATAGGTGCACAAGGCCAGGGTCGGCAGGTGGGGGGGGGGTAGGAAATCCCAAAAATCCAAAACAGTAAATCTGACGTTCACAATTTTTTTGCTGTTTCAACGATCAAAATGGTCAAATTAGCCAATAAAACGTTTTTCATGGTAATATTGCATTTTAAAGGCATTTTATTCCATTTTGACAGCATTATATCATTTTTAACATTAAAAAATGCAAAACCTTATCAATATTGGGCGCTTTTCGAGTAAAAAAGTACTTAAAAGTACTAATCTGGCGCGAAGCGCAAAAATTTTGACGTTTTACTACTTTTGACCTCAAAAGTGATGCAAAAAAACGTTCCATCAGCTCAGAATCGCCGGACAGTAATCCTGTCCGGCTGACCCTTCAGTGGGGTGATACTTTCCTCACCCCCTATGTGCATAAATGCATATAAGCTGATAAATTTAATGAGCAACAAAACAAGCATTTACATGTAGATATGCAACTAAAAACATCTTAAATCGAAATTTCTTCATCAATTGATCAATTTATATATTTTTTGAGTGCTAAAAGCAGTAAAATGCAATCTCAAAATGGTCTAAAACTAGACATGCACAGCATGGAAATTCTGGGAAGAGGGTGAAATTTTAAAGTGCCTTTTTGGGCCCAAAAAATGGTGGGTAAGCTTCAAAAACATCGTATTTTTACGCTTCTGACGATGCTCTATCTTTCTAGAGTATGAAAAACACAGAAAAATTTCGAAAAAACAAATTGAATAAAATATAGTAAAAACAGGCGCGAAGAGCCGAAAGTTTGACGCTTTTAGAAAACAGAGATGTAGCTAAAAAGGTTTAAAGAATCACCTTTTCTGTGAATTTCCAGGAAATTTTTAAAAAACCTCTAAAAAATCGCAAATTCTGGGAGGGGGTGAAAAAATTATTGCGATGTGAAAATTTTTCTGTGGGGGGGGGTGATTGAAAACCAGCCCAACTCCAAACCATACAGATCATATATGACTAAAACCGCTTTAAAAATAAGGTTATTTATATATACGTACCACGAAAAAATGATTTATAGGCCATTTTGACCATTCTCATCGTTTGACCAGCAAACACAACGTAAAATACTAAATTTACTCGTTTGGAGTTCTGGAATTTCACTCCCCCTGCCAAACCCGACCTCGTGCATCTATGTACCATATGTAAGTATGTACATGATAAATGAACAAAACAAGTAAGTATATGTAGAAGCGACTGATCATAAAAGAATAGTTTTGAAAAATAAGCTTGCTAAGCGAGAGTTGTAAACTAGAGGAGCTTAAAGTTTAAACCTACCATTAAATTATAAAGATAATAATAAAAGATTTAAAGCTTTAAGAAAAAAGAAAAATGTGGTAAATTAAAACAAATTTAGAGGATATGATGAAACATTATTGTTGAGAATAGGACGATCACGTGCTATGTATAATGACTCCTTGATTAAAAGATCAAAAGAGTTGGATGCTCGACTGATAACCTTGAAGCAATCTGATGTAATTGGATGATTGCTATTTGAGATATGTTTGTGAATGGCAGATAAACTATCACCTGAATTGGCTTTCCTGTAGCCAAATGAGATGCCAGTATGCTCTGCCATTCTACTCCCAAAATATCGGCGAGTTTCACCGATGTAACTAGCCACTACAGCTAGAACACGTATACTTATATACTAAATTTGAGAGTAGCTTAGCAGGTACAGCATCCTTGTTCTTGAGAAACCGGCTGATACACATGACAGGTTTGTAAACAACCTTACTCTAATCTGAGGGTAAAATGCAGATATAACCTTTAGAATTCTGCTGCGTACATTGTAGCCATGCACACCAGTGTAAGGCAGAACAAGAGGATAGCATAGTTTATGACGCCCGGATACTATGTCATCACTTTTACTACCAAAGCTTTTGTCATAAAGTCTGATATGACCTTATCAATCAAGCTAAGCGGATACTCATTTTGCAGTAGAGAGTCTGCTTCAGCGATGTCAATATCAGAGACAAAAAGTCTGATATGAGTTACAAATCATGAGAATACGACTCACAAGTGTCTTTATAAAACCAACTTTATAGGCAAAAGGAATGAAGCTAGACAATTTGGCATAAAGGCCAGAAAATATTCAAAAATATTCAAATATTCGCATTATATTTTTGTTCAAAAATATTCGCATTGCCACAATGTTGAAACATCAGTGATCAAAGTAGGAAGAGACGATAGAAAAATATAAAAAACCTTACTAATTTTAAATTGGAAACTTTACTATTACAGCTAAAAATAAAAGTGATGCAAACAGTTAAAATTGGTTTAATTTGGGAGGAAATTGTAATAGCAGCTAAGAATGCTCCAGTATTTGGTGAATAGAATAAGAGTAAGTGGCCTAAACACAGAAATCAACAGTTTGTTATTCGGGGACTGTAAATAAATTTCGAGATTATTTTTCATGTAATTCTTCCAAAAAACGGTCACTGTATTTATTATTAACGAGCCCTGCAAGATGGAATTATTTGAACATTTAAAAAACAGCCAGTTTAAATTCACTGCACCTACGCATCGCCCCCATAAGTGAATATTAGAAAAATACAGTAAAATAAAAAATACTCTTACATGTATAATAGGGGGATAGGGTGATCCCCACCCAAAGTCGGGCGTCTCCCCATCCCCCAAAGCCAGAAAATTTATGACTTTCCCTTCCCCGATTTTTGGAAAAAATCGAATTCTTTGGCTGTTTTTAGGCGTTTTTTGACCGTTTTTGACCAAAAATTTAAGGTCAACAACCCCCACCCCCACAAGGCCGGGACCCTCCCCCATTTCGAGCCGTTACATGTATGAAAATACCAGTATTCATTCTTTGATCAAATGCGCCAATATCTGCTTCGCATAACAGATAAGCAGCGTAGATATGCAATCTTGCACACTTCTCAATTAAATCGATAGCCGACGAATCGCTCAACATTTGCTGAGTGATATCCTACCAAAAAAATCAAAAAGTATATACCCATGTATGTAGTATAGTATGCAATAATTTAATTAATCAATTACTTAATCAATTAATTAATTGTCAGCCTTGACAGCTGACTACTTGCTTCAAAAACAGCGAGCCAATGCACACTAGGGATTGGGGGTTTATCCCTTCCAGGACTTTTAAATAACATACCTCCTCAGGCTATTTTGAACCAAAACTGATTGCTCGAGCCGTAAGAAAACGTCAAATAATGTCTAAAAATATAGTTTCAGGTACATTTACTTACTTTTCGAGCAGTGAACTGTTCTAATTATTTCTCCAATTATTTTGTTTACATTTGATGTTGTTTATTGCTTTTGCTTTCATGCAAATTTAACCGTAAATATTCCTAAACAACGACGCTAAATTAATCACCAAAATTTGACATTAAATGGTAACAAAATAATTCAGTTATCCCCCCTTCCCAAAGGAAACCCCATTTAACCCCTCCGAGAACTTTTGACCTTAGGCATGCATGGTATGTGACGAAAGTAGACATGTATCAGGGGCATGGGGATCCCCTTACCCCACCCGCATTCAGCTGTCCCCCTATCCCACCGAAATCGGAAAATTTTTAACCCCCCCCATTTTAGCGAAAACTTGCTTTCTTGATTTTTTCAGGTGCTTTTTTGCCATTTGTGGCTAGAAATTAAAGGTCGATCCCTCCTCCCCCTCAAAATAGCCGTAGATCTCCATTCCCCATCCGGAATTTCGAGCCGTTAGCATGTATAATAGAAAAAATATAAACACAACCGAACATCTACCGACTAAGTTATACGTAGATAATTTCGCAGTGGTCGCTTATTTTGGGAACTGTTCCTGAACACGTATTATGTATGATTTTCACGTGGCATAAAATATATTTGAGATAAAAACGGGTTAATCGTTTTATCGCGTTATTGACACTGTTTTTATTAATCATAAGTCTGAAACATAAAAAAGAAATAAGAATGGAAATAATTAATTTTAAGATATAAAAATTAAGAATTAAAAAATTAAAAAGATAAAGAAGGAACCTTTCTAATGGCCCTCGTCCGGTTCCAGAGAAAATCATACCAAATCGGCAATTGGGCCGGATCGCCAGGTTCATTCGTGATAATTTGACTGATTAAATAATGCATAGTCTTCTGTAAAATATCCGATGAACGCAACTCGTGCGGTAACGGTTCTTCCTTTCAAAAAATGTAAATTAAATTTTGTTTAGTAGCTACCAAATAATCAAAAAGATTTAAAATGTCCATTTTGGGCTGAAAACAATGGATGCATGGCGTCTCTGACCGTATTTCTTCTTCTTAGAGAAAAAACAAAAAATTTCCGAGAAAAATTCCACTGGAATGCAATAAGTTAAAGTCAAATTGGCTAAATGAAGGCGGAAAATTGACAATTTTGTACTAAAAGATTGCCAAAAAAACCTTAAAACAGGCTTTTTTCTACCATTTTTCCCAAAAACCGAAAACTCGGGGAAGGGGCGAATATTTTACGAAGGTATGGGTTGAAAAACATTTTATGGGTGGTAAAGACCTCCAATCGTAATTAATTACTACGTACAGACATGTAACAGCTCAGAATTTTGAGTAAGGCTAGTCGCATACAAGTAATGGATCAAAATTTTGAATGGGGGTCCCCGGCCATTTTATGGGGAGGAGGGAGGAGTAGTAAATGACCTCCAATTATTATCAAAATGACTAAAAACTAAATTTCTTCCAAAAATTGGGGGTCAAAAGTTTTCTAGCCTTGGGGTAAATGGGGGACAACCAACCTTGGGTGGAGGATCCTCATCCACCTGTTACATGAATGGCTAGTCGGCCATTTTTAGGGAGGGGGAGTAGATGATTTTAAATTTTGGGCCAAAAAAGGCAAAAAAAGCACCTGAAAATGAACCAAAACGCAAGCTTTTGCCAAAAATCAGGGAGGGCATGATCAAAAATTTCCCAATTTTATGGACTAAAGTTTATACTTAATCAAAAAATTGTTATCTTGCTCATTTCTCTTTATATTACCACGTTTATCCCAACTTTGGGTGAGGGGTTACCCATCCCCATTGCATTTATTACCCACAGACATTTCTGTATCTATACAAATAATGGATCGAAATTTTAGGTCAGTTCCACGGCGATTTTAAGAGGGCATAAAGAACCTTCCCATTTTAGGCCAAAAATAACAAAAAATGTCTAAAAATGGCAAAAAAACACTTGAAAATGACAAAAAAATACCTAAAATGGACACAAAAAACGCAAGTTTTCGCCAAAAATTTGGGCTAGCAGTCAAAAATTTATGTGGAGTTTGGGGGATGTGGGGGCAGCCGATTTTCAGTGGGGAATGCCTCTGAATACGGCTCTGTCTGTACCTGATCAGCGGACGAACGGGCGTAATCCTTTACAGCTCTGACGTGATCAACCGACGAAGTATCGGGGTCAATTTCGTAGGCGTGCAAAAGAATTTGGACTTCGCGACGGTAGCGCTCTTTTTCGGGGCACATATCCGGGCAGGTGCCCCGAAAAAACGCAGCCTTATTCACGTCGCTTACCTTAGACGTATATTTAAATTTGAAAAACTCAAGATTAACCATTTTTTTCAATAAAAATAGTTTTATGGGAAAAACATATGAAAATTTTAAAAACAATTATTTGGATGTAGTAATTTTCGGTTCAGTATGCTTAATGTGTCCGGAATTGAGTCTAAAAAAAGGGAATTCTAACATTTTTGGAAAAATCTTGTCGATTTTTTCCTAAATTTCCCTGATTCCGCGCCGGTGTAGTAAATATTTGCGTTAGTCCTCTTTACAGAGCTTCAGAATTGAGTCAAAATGCCTGAATTATTTTTTAAGTTATCGCCAATTGCTTAATTTCATTTGAACATCATGATAGAGTAAAAAAGGATTTTTTTTCAAGAAATTTATTATTTTTCGTCCTGTTTAAAAGACTGAAAATCGAGTTCCAAATTATTAGGTATTTCAAAAAAAATTTCCGGAAGTATCAGTCAGCAAAAGTGCCTTAAAATTCGGTCTAAAAACGGTAATAAATTATCTAAATTGCGCGGCCATTCGCGTCGGATTTATAACTTTTTGCATCTTTTTAAAATAACAGGTTCTGAATTACAATAATAAATCAATAATTATCAAAAAGTCTTTTGAAAATCAGAACGAGTACATAGTTGAATAGATTGTAGAATCTATTCAAAATTTATCAAGTACCGTCACTTTTTTTAATCATCGGTAGCACGTTAGCGCGTACCTGTAATATATTCTTGGGTACCCCCAACATATGTCTACCCCCTACAGCTATAACAGGATACTTCTGTATTGTGCGGTTTTTTCGCAGATAATCAGAAAAAATTTGGTACTCGTTTTTCTTTTTTAACTTTTACTCCTCTAGTAAAGAGCGTGTAAAGCTTTACTGTAACATTATAACATATAGCTTTTAAAAATTTTGGTCGGTCTTCGAACTTAGCTACATCAGATTTGCATTCTGTTCAGTCTGGTTTTTTAAAATTTTAGGAATTGTGTAGTCCCGAGCATTTTTTATTTTTTTTAAAGTGAGGGTGAAAAAATACATCTTGGCCTAGTTTTTTGTTTGGCAACAACTCCGGTTATGAGTCCCAATAAAATTATTCCAGCACAAATGTACCGCGACGATGTTTTCGAACGTTTCTCAGCCAGCTCTACAAATCGGACAAGTAAATATTTTGCAAAAAATTCAATTTTTCCTCCAATTTTTCAAAAAATTTTCAATTAATTTTTCAAAAAAAATTAAATTTCAAAATATGTTCTGTAGAATGGTCGCACAAACAATTTATCGACATTCTATTCAAGTCAAATACTGCTGAAAAATTCTTCAACTTTTTTACATTCAATTCTGGTGCAGTCTAACGAAAAGTTATTACTCGAGGGTGACGCCGGATAATTTGAACTGAAAATATTCGCGCCAAGTCCTACTTAAACTGGGCTGTTTGCAAGACAAAAATTATGCAAAAATACCACATTCGGTGCAAAGCGCCCAAAAATATTAAGCCTAATTAGCTTCAAGAATAAGCCAAAATCAATCCTAAAAGTATTTTGAATGCGCTTCAAGAATTTTAAATTTTCTCTTTGAGAGGACCCATGTAAAAAATACAGTACTTTCGTAAGTCCCTTGATTACTCAGGTCCCCTACTACCCCCCCCCGCCCCAGAGCTACGTGCCTGGGTTTGCACAAAAAAATTGTGAGTAATATGAATTTTTAATTTTCAATTAAGTTGAGGACTAGCTACTTTTAGGCTAACTGGAAATGGATCAAGCATTCCGAAGTTATGCGCTGACTACTGTATAGGAAAAGCGAGGCACACTATAATTATGCTACAGTATAACGGATTAATTTTTATAGCACCGAACGAACTGCCACGAATGCGTTAAAATTTCACATAAAATTACAGTGTGCACTGATCAAACGCGTCCGTCGCGTGAATGAAAACGACAGGAGCTTGGCTTACTTAAAAATAAATAATCAGAAAACAAGAATAAAAAATAATTCGATATTTTTCCTTTTGTATAAGCCTTTTTTGATAGGTAAGAAAGGATTACGAAAAAAGGCTTTCGAGAAATTTTTTTTCATTCTATTGGCTAGTAAAGGAGCGTATTCATTTTTTTCGGGATAAAAAATAATGACCCATAACCTAAAACCCACGAACTATCTAAAATATACTTACTTCGTCCTAAACTTAGTTAGCAAGTTAGTTAGGTGTTATATTTCAACGAATCTTTGAATAAAAATACGCATAAAACTATAAAATCGAAATATAATTTAAAAAATTTGATGACAAAAATTTGACTAGAAAGATAATGCACAAAAATATGGAAAAATTGCACGACTTTTTTAGTAATTATTCAAATTTTCGGCGCTTTGCGCAATATACAGCTGAAGCATCTCAAGAGCAATAATAGAAACGCTTTTTACAGCTAATTTGTAGAGAAAAAATTATTATAAATTAGTTTGAAATTTATAATCTTATCGGATAGAGCATCTCGAGAAACGTCAGAAAATGCGCTTTTGAATAGCTACATTTGTATATATAAGCTGTTATGATGAATTTTCCGAGATGCAAGCCAATTTGTCTTGGGTCCCCCTTGACCGAAACTGAATACGGACCTGGGGTCCAAAAACGACAACACTCAAATTTTACAGATTACAACTTCGGCAAATCATGTAGAATTTCATAACTGGCCGCATTAGATACATGGGTAATAATGTCTTATTTCCAACTATGCAAAAAATTTGGGCCAGTTGCCAATATTCCGAGTGTTGTCGAGATTTGTTTACACCCAACTTTGATACTATTTAAACGAAGAAAGTACCTCCTCTTTCGGCGATCTCTTGAAGTTTTAAAACCTATAGTATGGCGTGTACCTATTCAAGGAGTTTACACAAAACGATAATTAAGTTGTTGACTGCATATATAGTCGAGAAAGGATACCTGCATAATGAGTAACGTGATTCAGTGCAAAATCTCTGTTTAAACAAATATATCAAAGTGAGGTGTAAACAAATCATCCTAGCGCACGAACCCCTGGTACCTGGCCAAAAATTTTTTATGAGGTTTAAACAATGAGACATATTCACATATCTATCAAATGCCCATAATTGCTCAAGTAGCCTTATTCATGCCACCCTGTATAAATCAAGTGAATTAAATTATTATGAATGTGAATTTAAGTATAATTAATTACATAAATTTTTTTGTACAAGCTCCCTTCGTTTATGTACAGAGATGATCCCCAAATGTCTTTGTACATTTTGTACACACAAATTTTTGGGTACTTCAATATATTACGGTAACGATTTTAGTATAGTAAAAACGAATTGTTCGACTTTTTGTAGTGTATTTTAGCTAATTTATGGGTCTCTAAGGGGAAAAATCACTGAGAATCATCTTAACAGGCGCACGGCGCCAAAAAATTTGATATTTCTGTATTTTGAAATGCAATTTCTGCCATTATAAAGATATACATATAGCACACACAATTACTCATTTCGGCGCGAAGCGCCAAAACTTTTTGCGAATTTCAGACCTTTTTTGCAAGTTTTGTCTTCCCAGAAATCTTTGTACTTGTACAAAGACGGTCCCGAAAAGTCTTTGTACATCGGGAAAAATCATTGCCGAATACAAAAAACGTTGTTTACATATGTATGTAAATTACATAAATTATGTACATAAATACATGTGAACGATAATATTATTGTCGATTATGTAATTTTATAAATATATATTATATAAATTATCTAAATGTAACTGTGATTATACAACTACTATTTAAATTGATTATTTTATTGTTTTTGCTACAGATTATTTCACATACTATATTAAAACAATACAGTATGCATCGAGTCATCAAAGAATTGTTATTTCCTGCAGAAACAAGAAAAAATAAAAATAATAATTTTTTGACTATTTGTTTTTGTCTTTGTCTTTCAATTTTTGATTTTTAATTTATTTTCTATCGTTTCAGCTTGCAAACTTATAGCCAAAAGGGGCAACACGATTAATCTCATTGCTAATTAAATATCTGAAAGCTTCTATATTTTTAAAGATTACACAGATAAAATTTTGACTGTACATATAAATGCAACAGTAAATAGAGGATTTTACTTGAGAGAAATAAATGAAATAAAGTTTCCAGCAATGTTTATACCACAAAAATTCATAAATGTGTAAATAATTGCTCATTTTACAAAGAATGCTGAAGTAAGCAATTGCACCAATTAATTAATAATCAGATCAAAACAGCGATAAAAATGGCAGGTGTATGTATACAGTACATAAGATGGTATAAAAATAATAAGAGTACTGGGAACGTTGCGAATTTAATTTACATTTTCGTTAACATTGCAAAAAAATGCTAATGAAAAAATCATTGCAAGATAAGGAAAATCCTTGAATTTCGAAGCATTTATGTATGTATGTAAAATAATGAAGTGCAAAAAAATATAAATTGAAGGTTGCAGACATACATTTCCTTATTATTTTATCTCTTTGCTCCAGCAATTGCCATTTATCGCGAGTCGATATTGCTTGCACTCCAATCAGGCTCTTCAATTGCGAAACTAAACGTAAGCTACTAATTAATCAATCACTATTACCATACAAACATGGACAGCACCAAAATTCTTAGGGGCAGCAAGGTTTTCAAAGGTCAAAAAATGGTCTTAAAAATAGTTGTATGGCGAAAAAACACCATTTTTGAGCACTATCCATTGGCTTCAAAAAATTGCAAAAAAAACAAAAAAAAATTCAAAAATGGGAAAGGAATTATTTTGGTTTCTAGAGGGGTATTCGACCTTCTAACCCCCACGCCCTTGGGTGTCTACAACCATATTCTAACAGCAGATGAGGTGTGGGAGGATCCTCAATCAAAAATTGGTCGTCCCTCTCGCCCCACTCGGAAATTGTTGACTCCGCCATTATTGGCAAAAATTTGCGGTTTCCAGGCCATTTTTAAAATCTTTTTTGCCATTTCTGGCCGACAATCTAAGGTCATTTATTTCCCTCCTCATTCCCCTGAATTGGCCGACTCCGCCACGCAAATTTTGAACTGATATACGTCTGATTCAAATAAATCTTGTTCAAAAACTTGCGATTAGTAAACTGTGTAGTACATATTGCGAAAGAGCAAACGTGAGAAACTGACCAATACAGAAAAAGTCGAAATTTTGTAGGATTAAAAACTTTAAAAAATTACATCAATACTAGGCGATAGTGGGACAATGAAAACTTTATCTACATAAGTCGCGAGATTAAAATTTGAATTTGTGGACACCAAAATTCTATTCAAATTTACTTAAGTAATAACAAACTTAAATTTATAAACTTCTTGTTAGTTTTTACGTTATTTCTAATTTTTTAGTTCTATAAAATTGTTTCCAGTTTTTACATTACTTTTTGACAAAACTAGTGCTCGGGCCAAGCGGAAATTCTAGTTCCGTAAAAATTACGCAAGTCAGAAACCAATTGGCACTTCTTCATAGGCAACACCGGATATTTGTTAAAAACAAATATTGTAAGACATCCTCATTTAACTTATCGTCGCATCGAGATCAAACGGTAAACGTTTTTAAAAGGTTTAGTTCATTAGTTAGTCATGTAGTTACAGTGCTCGCCATGAAAGTTGACGCATCATAATTGTCAAACTCATAATAGATGGTGCGTTGCTACCGCCGCGTTTTGTCCATTATTCTCTATCAACTTCTTTTTTATTACGGCATATTATCCTGTATCATGCCGCTAATGCGGCGACGCAGACGGGGCAATTGAGCTATTAATAGCATCAGCAAAAGGAAGCGCGTGTAATTCACGTGCGCGCTTCCTTCTTGCTGACGCTATTAGTAGGTAAATTTATTGTCGCATTAGTGGCATGATATAGAATAATATGCTGTAATAAAAAACAAGTTGATAGAGAATAATGGACAGAACGCGGCGCTCGCGACGCGTCACCTGACATTAATCTAAAAACGATGGTGCGTAAACTTCCATGGCGAGCACTGTATTAGCTAATTTTTATTACATATTACCATTTTATTTTATATACTTAATCAATTGAGTACATAATTCATTTTGATTAATTTATTATTATTATTTTGTTATCATTACTTTTATTTTTTCATTTTATTAGTCTTATGTATATGAAACGTATATAGTTTAAAATTAAAATTTAAAATATAAGCTAAATATATATGTATGTATGTAGTAGGGATTATAAGTTTCTTTGCATCAAATTTAATATACAAGCATTTAATGGTTCCAATGTACTCTATTTGTATAAAATGTAATTTTATTATAAATCAAATTTAGGTGTGTAGAACTATATCACAAAACAGGTTTTATATAAAATTGTGTATAAAGACGCGTAGGTTTAAATATGTAAAAGCCCAATTAGGAATACAAAATTTACTGCAGCAAAATCGGCGAGAAATAAACAACAAAGTGATGCATTTTTAGAATTTGGCAAGTCATTTGACGTGCATTTGTAAAGAAAAAGTGAAAGTGAAATTTGAGCGAGCAAACACATGCTCAGAGACATTGAAAGAATAATCTATTTCATGATCAATAAGTATAAAAAATGGTAATAAATAAATAAAATTATTGATTAAATAATAATCAGTGCCCCCTATTTGTAGCCTATCGTTATTCTCCATGTCGACGTGTACGATCGAAAAAACGATAAAAAATATTAGGTAGATACATACCATACATGATCTTGTGGGGTTTAGGGGATTTTCGCCTTCCCCAAGAAAAATTGTCACCCCTGCAAGAACTTTTTCAGCCCCTCCCCCGAATCGGCTATTTGTGCCAAATTTTCAAATTTTCAGAATTTTTGCATTTTTCAAAATTTTCAAAAATTTTTAGATTCAAAAAATTTTCAAATATTCAAATTTTTAAAATTTGTAAAATTCAAAAACTGCCATCGGCGCTTCGCACCATTATACTCATGTTTTGACTATATATTTTGTTCAATTTGTTCCGACTTTTTCAGCTTTTTTCGATATTCTATGGTCTAGAAAGATAGAGCATCGTTAGAAACGCTGAAAAACGATGTTTTTGACGCGCACCTACAATTTTGAACCCAAAAAAAACGCACTTTATAATTTAGACTCCCCCTCTGGAATTCCCATGCTGTGCACCTATGGTGGATACACGTGGCGGCTAAAAATTTCGGGATGGGGCAGTCGGTCATTCTTAGTGAGAAAGGTAACTGATCTACTAGTTTTGGCCAAAACTGACAAAAAAAGACCTAAAAATTAAAATTGTTCATAAACGCAAGTTTAACCGAGGCTTTAGGGCGGTGAGGGGGGGGGGTGGTGGAAAGTCATAGACTTTATGGGGGATCCTCACCCCCTGTTACATATTATTAAAACGTGCAGGTTTTGGGCTTAAAAAGGATGATATACGCCGAAAACATTTTTCCTGGACAATGCGGGCTCTTCCTATACGATAAAGACATCAGAAAAAATTCCGAAAAAATCGAGCGAATTGATTAAATATCATCAAAATAATGAATATCGAAAAATCTGACATTTTTAGGCCGAAAATTAGCTAAAAACAGTTTAAAAGACACACTTATACGATTTTTACGAAAAATGGACGATTCTTGGGGGAAGTCGCAGACATTTCACGGGGAGAAGATGGTCAGTAGCTATTCTGGGGGGTCATGTCTTGCACCCCCTCCAAAGGACACGTATGATTTTCAATTCTCTCAAAAGGTTTTCACCCTCCAAAATTCGGGATTTTCCAATAGAGCGTAGAAAAGGTTAGTTTTGAGCGTTTTAAGGTACAATCAGCTTGCTCAAAAATGTCAAATTTTCAACGCTTCGCGCCATATACTCGTTTTCTGACTATATTTTGTTCAATTTATTAGATTATTTGCAGAATTATAGTGAAAAACGTCAAAATATGATGTTTTTGACGCGTACCCAGTAGTTTTTGAGCCCAAAGGACGCACTTTAGAAAAATTTTTCTTTCACCCTAAGAATTCCCACGCTGCGCATGTCTGCTAGAGGCACATATTCCTACAGGGAGTGAGGGGGTACCCCCCTCAGGTTCCGAGACTCAAATCACTAACAGACGATTTTGAGCTATCGAACATTTTAAGCCTGATTTTTTGGGTCAAAAAGCGGCAAAGATGTTAAGATTTTTTCGGCGCTTCGCGCCGACTAGTATATTTGTCTTTTGTTCACCAATAAAATACCAAGAATAGAGTCAAAATGATCTGAAAAACAAACTTTTCCATGAATCCTTATACTTTTCACTTACAAGAGTGACGAAACTAGTCAGGATTGGACAAATAGTAGTTTAAAATGCAGTTTTTCGCTTTAAAACGTGTTTTACGATGTTTTAGACATTTTTCATATTTGACCTACAAAAATGCGAAAACTCAAAATTTAATGGTCCCGAATGTAAGAATTTCACCCCGCCGAACTTTTGACCTTGGGAAACTATGGCTGGAGGCTGCAAATAATACTTCTCTACAAACGAATGAAAAATTATGGCAAAAATCGGTCAGATAAAACGGAAAAATAAATTCAAAACTTGTCAGTAAACGATCCGAAATTAAAAATTTAGCCAATACATAAAATACATAAAATAAAATAACTGATTAGAATAATAATTAATAAAATTATAAAAAAATATAAATAATGAAGGAAAAATAATAATACCCAATGCTTTAGTATTTTCGGCGCTAGTTGATACAATAGACTTATCAGTGGTCTTTTCGTGCTTTGATCCGGCCGATTTTTGAAATGCATTTTTCGGCTGGGTGGGCGAGGGGACCAAAAATCTAACATGCCTAAATGGCTGCCTTGCCTGGCTAATTTTCGAAGTAGCCGTCGACCTTGCCGTAGATCCGACCGGCGAGATAACTGAATCATATAAAAAGTAAAAATAAAATATTATAATAACTTGAAATATTAAATAATAAAAAACAGTATCAATAAGTATGCAATCGCACGCATCTTAGAAAGGGATGAGATTAAAGCGGTAAAAATTGATTAAATATGAATAAATAAGTATATAAAAAAATTATGATAATATTAGATGTTACTTAGATAAAAATTAAACGAAGTTTGTCCTAAAAAGTAGTCAAAATTTTTCCCACGCATTGAAATTTCGGTAAAAATATATCATTTTTTAGAATTTTAGCTGTTTTGGCTGTTTTTGAATCTAAATTGAGCAGCTGTGTACATACAAGTTATTAGCTATAGTTCAAATAAAATTGTAATAAAGGGTACAACAACTGTACACTAGTGAAATTTAGGAAAATTTGTGAAGTTTAATGCTTAAAAAGGGAGAAAAATTAATTTTATTGTTCATTTATTATCACTCAATAAACTTTTATTAAAATTTCAGTCACGAACAGTTCCTGGTGTTGTAATTGCTTCATTATTCATTAATTGATTATTTCATTTTATTACATGTTTTATTTTTCAGTTCATCTCCGGGCCATTCCGGACTATTTCCTCGACTTGTACATTTAAAAATAAATCGAATGAATCGATTTGATCCATATGTATTTAAAAATTCTTTATTCTTTTATCTTTTTTTTAAATTTTGTATATAGAATCCGCGTATTCCTTTCAAAATTATAAGTTAGCCAAAAAATATGAGCTTTTTCATTTTAGCCCGTGAAACTTTTTGAAGAAAGATTTACAATACGAAAACTTGCATCGGAATAATATAACTGAACTGATTAATGAACTCGGCAAAACATAGTGAACTTTGACCTGCGAATCGGTAATCAAGTCGAAAGGAGCTTCCTTCGCTTTCTTAGCCGAATCCTGTAACGAATACCATCATTGCCTATTGAATGCGTTAAGCACTATACATGTAATGGCTCAAATTTTGGGAGACGCACTCTTGGGCGTGGGGGGTTTAGAGGGGTATGAACCCTCCCAGAAGGCCGCATATACCCAGACAGCAAAATATCTCCCCCTAGAAACCAAAATAAACCCCCAAAATTCAATTTTTGAATTTTTTCTCAATTTCAATGCCTATGGATAGCGCTCGATGGGAAACCTTGGAAAAATGGTTTTTTCTGCCATACCACTATTTTTAAGACTTTTTTTGACCTTTGAAAAATCTAGCACCCCCCCCCCCCCGATTTCAGTGCTGCCCACCTATGGAGACGGGTCTTCAGCTATTTTTAGAATTAAGAGGATAAATGACCTTCAATCAGGGCCGTATTTCCATAATTTTAGCCCAAGCGCGACCAAAAAACGATACGTTTTGATGGAAAACAATTTTGTTCGAAAACTTCGAATTTTTTGTTGTTACATAATAGAGCACGTCGATGAATGCGGTTTTTGCGAGCTTTGTATCCCGGCAAATTATCAAAGATTAATACCAATTCATGTTGAATGGCAAACAAGCGCCTAAAAATGACCAAAAACGCAACTTATCGCCAAAAGTGAGGGCATACCTTTTCTAACTTTGGGGAGGGGATGTTGGCGGCCAAGTTTGAATGGGGATTCCTCACCATACATGATCTTGAGAGCAGGGATTTCAGCCGCCTTTCCCATAACCTAGATTTTTAACCCCCCCAATGTTTCCATCGCTCAGCATTCGCGATCTTCTAAAAAAATGAAAAAAATTCACAAAAATGCGTCGTTTGAACATTTTGAGCTATCGGTGTGCTCAAAAGCCTCAAATTTTCAGCGTTTCGCGACATAGACTCATTTTTTAACTATTTATCAATCAATTTAATTAAATTTTTCGATATTTTTTATATTTCACGCCCTGGAAAGATATAGCACCGTCGAAAACGCCGAAAAATGATAATTTTGACGCGTATAAACCTTTTTGTGAGCCCAAAAAGACATTTTGAAATTTCACTCCTCCCCCAGGAATTCCCATGCTTGGCATATCAGCCCCCACCATCTATTACATTTTCATTGTGCACTGTATGCGTATTGTAAGCAGAAAAAATTCCTTTCATTTCTACCTTGATTTTTTTAATAACAAAAAATTCAATGATGGCTATAATTATTCTATGTGTGTTCACAACCATATAAAAATAGAACTTAAAAATAATTTGTCAGGCGGGTTTAAAACCTATGTATGAACAAATGTTTTGAAATGCTCTATTTTCTTTTAACTATGGCCTTAGACAAGCGTTAATAATTTTTATCGAATATTTGTAAAAGCCAATTTTAACTAAAAACGGAGTCGTAAAGTTTATTCTGTATGGTTTTCGGAATCAGGATTAAAAGTTGGGGATGATAAAAATGATATTTAATGGGTTGATTGAAATCAGGCTGCTAACTTTTGATCAGAAAAATGGTGAAAAACGACAAAAATTGCGAAAGAAGTTTTTGTCCAAAAATTCGAGACGACGGCTCAGTTTTTGACGATGGGGACCATACGTGGGCAGCAAGAAAATTCTGGGGGGGGGGGTACAAGATTTTTTGAAGGTCAAAAAATGGCCTTAAAAATGGTGGTGTGGCGATAAAAACACCATTTTTCGACGTTTCTCATCAAGCACTATCCTTTGGCATCAAAAAATTGCGCAAAGAACGGAAAAAATTTTCAAAAATCGAATTCTGGGGGCAGGGTATTTTGATTTCTGGGGGGGGTATTTTGGTTTTCTGGGGAGGCGCATACCCCCTACGCCCAGGTGTGATGGGGACCAGCATGCGTGCAATTAAATCAGCTAAATGCACGGCTTAGCTAGCCAGGCTGTCGCAAAAGTTAATTTAGTTCACAGTTTATTTTTTGGCAACTTTTTTACAAAAAGTTTAGTTTTTTGCCCCTTTTGGCCGTAATTCAGCATTAATGTATTTCTATCTGCTTTAAACATGTCACTGGGTCTCTTAAATTTATTAAAAATTTAATCATTAAATCAAATTAATTAAATTAAAAATTTGAGGACAAGTAAAGCTTCCTGTTTCTTCTAGGAAGAGAAGTTCTCGCGAATTCTACGGTCAACACAATTTCAAGATACATTATGCAGCATCGCATTTTAGAACAAAACTATATACATACAACGACAAAAGATTCCTAAACAAATTCATCCTTTCTAGTACAAGCAAGAAAAATTACCTTTACTCACGCTAATTTAATTAATTTCTCAATTCTTTTCAGGCTTCTAATTTTCTAACAAAATTCAATTTATATTACAGTCGAAAGCATAGCCATTAAGTAGTCCATCAAAGTATCACCATGGACAGATGTAGCAGGGAAGCTACGGATCGATAGAAAATTGTAATTTTGGTGTTAAACCCGTGGGGTTGATGTTGTTGTGAAACATATCCTTAATGAATATATTGCGCAGAAGTGAGCAAGAGCCCGAGTAGTCGGTTAGTACTACACACGCGTGTTAGAGCGGAAGATCCGGGAAACCGGTGCGGGTAAAATTATGCTTATTGAGTAACGTGGTTGGCAGGTTGCCACGTTCCACAGACAACTAACAACTGACAGTTTAAAATTTTGGGTTGAGTTATTCGACCAATTGAAGGGGGAGGTTTAATTGGCTGGCTAAAAAATGAAACAAGGATCTAAAATGGCAAAAAACCCGAGTTATTGTCAAACATGAGAAAAGGACTGAAAATTTTCTGACTTTTGAAGAAGAAATGGGAAAAAATTTCAAGTAAATTTTAGTTTGGTCGAATAAAATTAATTTAATTTCAAATTTCTGATCAATTTCCAAAATTTATGGTCTAACTCGGCATGACGGGCACAGTGTAGTTCGAAGCTAAAAAAATCAACTTTTACTTAGCGGAAACGCCATTCCCGTGTCACATTTTTGACCATGGTATATTTGAATTTAATTCCGGTGTGGCCAAAATCTGTGCTTTGATGAATGTTAATTTACGTACATATACAGAATCCTCAGTGGTTTCAATGAATTTATTTCGGGTATGGATGGGCCGGGTCACCAAAATCCTGAAAAGGTATACCTAATGCGTTCCTAAGCTATTTTAAGTCATTAATCGTCCATCAACGTTTTGTACATTTTTGAATTACTTATCTAGCTTCAGTGATAAAAATGTGTTAAAGTGAGTGATTCGACGATAATATTTTGATTTATACTCCTTTGAACTCGATTTGGCAGCCTCTTTGAACACAACTAATGCAAAAAATGAAGCTGCATTATAAAAATCCGACGCTAAAAATATTATTATTATTATTATTATTATTATTATTATTATTATATATTATTATTATTATTATTATTATTATTATTATTATTATTATTATTATTATTAATTATTCCTGAAAAATTTTACTATTATGAAAATTATTGCTACAACTTCAATGTTGTAGCTTTCAGACAAGTAGATAATGCACGAATTAAGTTTATTTACATTTATGGCACGCAACGTCTAAAATTTCATCTAGCAAAAATTTTTTCCATCTCGAAAAAAATGAAATGGGCAAAAAATGCTTATATTGCTTAAGCTAATGGCAAAAATTTGAGTATTTTCACATTCGGGAACGACAAAAATTTATACAATTGCTAAGTTAAATGTTTTTTGATTCATGAGGGAATTTTATCCTTACCCCCATATACGGGTCCTACAATTATTAGATCCCATGTTTAACTTTGAACGAATTTCGGATACTCATATCGACATTTGTGCCATAAAAAAGTTTACTGCAAGCCTAAGGAGATTTGTGTAAAGCAGTTTACAAAGTCAGCAGGTCTGAAATAAAAATAAAATCGCAGCACGCCCGAGCAAACGCCTAGGGGCAAAACCTGACATAATCTGAGTCTTGGGCGTAGGCAGAGGGGGCGGGGGCCGCCTCCCCTAAGCCCAAAAATAATTTTGGAAAGGTAAGGAAATGCATGAAAAATGGCATCATTTTATCGAAAATTCTCAAAATTTTAGGCGCTTCGCGCCGTAGAATCATCATTTTCGTTAATTTAGGCCCAAGCGCGGCCAAAAAAACGTCATTTTTTATAGCTTATTAGGAGAACATAAAATGTTCTCGAAAAGTTTTAATTTAATGAGCTTAACGGATAGAGCAAGTTCGCAAACGTCAGAAAATGCACTTTATTTGGCGCCCCGGCGAAGCATATACCTAAATATAGGGTCACAAATTTTGGACCGGCCCCCTTAAAAAAATTCTGCCTAAGCCCCTGATCTGAGTATTAGAAAAATCTTTGATACAGACGAAAATTGGATAATATGAATGTAAACAAACGAGATATGAAAAAACGTTCAATGTGTAAACAAGATTTAAACTAACGTGATCGGTGAATTCGATCAACGCGGTTTCGCCTTTGGGTCGAACCGATATTTTCGTAATGGCCCCAAATTGCTCGAAATGACGCATCAGCTTCGATTTATCGTTAATTTCATGGGGTACGTTCTGTAATTTGATCGTGGTGCACAGCTGCAGTTGGCTAGAATCCAATTTTGACGTAGACGACGACGAGGAACGTCGTTTAGCCGCCCCAGCTGCGAGAAGAAAGATAAAATCAATGAGTAAAACAAAAAGTAAAAAACAACGAAGTAAAAAAGGGAACAAACAAGAAAAAAACGACAATTTATTTATATAAAGCATCCCTTATTATTTCAAAAAATTGACCCTATCGCACTTTACACTATAGCGCCCCGTAGGTGAAACGCTCGCTCGTAACTCTGTTTTTAAAGCATACAGTTTATCACGCAGTAACCTGGTTTGAAACATGTATTTTCACTGCTGTCAGTAGTTTTTATTCAGCTGCCTAAAGACATTTCGGAACTGCCATCGTACAAGGTGGCTAAAAAACGAATGACACATTGGTCTTCATAACTTCTTTAATATTAAACCAAATATTAAACCAGATTGAACGCGGCTTTCTTTGTTCAAGAGCCTACGACCTCTGTAAAAATATAACGATGTTTTATTTATGCAGGTTGAACAGCTATTGATCGAGAATAAATTAAGCAGAAGTCGCTTTTTCAGTCATGAAAGCTTCTGCAAGAAGCATTATTTGCATTAGTAACCCTGTAACTTTGCAGAACCCCGAGACAACAAAATGAAGCTTCTTTTATTCAAAAGCCCTTTGTCTATCACTCACGTGATTTGCTTAACGGTATTTACAGTCAATGCAAAACAATTGAAGTTTAATCAAAAGTTGCATATTTTGGCAACTGCTAGCAAATTAAAAACATCGACGTATGAATGCAACAACCCGTGATAAAAGTGCTGCTGTTCGGCACAGACTAAACCAATCAACATTGAAATAAATAGGGCAGTAAACAAGTAATTTTGGCTTCATATAAATAGAACGCCTTTGAATTATCGTTTTGTGTTTGAAAACTTACTCCTGCTGTAGAGATAGCATATTTAGGCAAAAAATCTGCAAAAAAGGATGCAAAAAACGACTTCTGCTTAATTTAGGGTAAACCAGAAGCAGCTTGAGCATCGTAATTAAAACTTCCGTGCATTCATGCAGAGATAATAGATTCTCAGAGAAAGCAATCCGCATCAAATTTGGTCAAGTATCAGAGAAATTAAAGGGGTCAATTTGCCATTCGTTTTTGTTTGAGCCACCATATATATGTACTCGTCGCATATACATGTAAAATACAATGATTCTTTAGGCAAACGCAGTGAAATTTCATAAATTTCCTGCGCTTTGAGATGGATTCAGCAAAGATCAACACACAACAATTGTGTCCAGATTATATGTAATCTGAAGACGAAGAGGTCAAAATAAAGATAATCAGTGTTATTTCTTTAAAAAACCGACATTAAATTTAAAGGCAGCAATCAGTCCAAATTTGACGGGAATTCACGCTAATTCATTTATTTGCAGTCCGAGCTATTTGTCTGCCTGCTGGAGTTGGTCTACGAACTGCATCCGAACTCTTACAGAAACGAAAATTATTCCGTAGTGTCCGTCTGGTAATTTTTTGTCCGGCTTGTCTTACTGTCGCTAAGAAGGCCACAAGTTCCGTTTGAGAAGCGTAAAACTACGAAAATTTCCGGATTCACGCTGTATTTTTGTATCCTATTAATCTCAGTCTCAAAATTTGACCGAATCGCGCGACTAAAGCAGAAATATGCAGTTTTCGGATAGAAGCGTAGCTTTTGCAAACATGCAGTACTCGCCACAAAATTTGAATAAAGAAGCGATTGAGTTTATTCACGAATGCTTTTCAACGACCTATTTATGTAATCGATGGAGACCTAAAGAATATCCTGGCATGCTTTACTTTAAGAAAACGCGGCCCAAACAGCGTGAAGCGCCAGCTAGTTTTAAAAAAGCGACCTAACCGCTCAGGTCGGACCGTTTACGACTTGACCTGATTACTTAATCGTAAAGATAACTCCGAATTAGAGCTGCACGCGGGTACCCGAACGGGTACCCGGGAATACCCGGGTACCCGAATCCCCTTAACATAAAATGGAAAATTAGCACTGCAGTTATGCAATATGTGCTAAGAATCGAATTAGAAACCTAGAAACGTATTGCTTCTAAAGTGCGATTGAATCATAATGTAAATGTGATTTGATATAATCAACCGTATATTGTTAAATAAGCGAGTCTGTTAATATTTTCTATTGTCACAGTATATCGCACATACGGTTTAGGCAAATTCCATCATTCAGGTCTTTAGTTAAATTATTTTATTTGTGCCGAATTCTTCTTATTCTCTATTGTAAACAAATTTAAACAAGAATTTATCTGCTAGCGACGCTTTTTTCTAATGCATTTACTTCTGTGACCATTATATAAATTTAGACTCGCAACTTTTATTCACATCGTGCGCGCAACTGTTTTAGTTAGACCTGATTCAAAGCCTATCGATGTTCCAAATGCAGTCAGCCATAGGCGTAGCCCCCCAAAATTTTCAAGAAATATTGTAGATTTTTTTGTTGGACTAATGTGTCCAGAAAATTGAGTTCAAAAAGACAAAAACGTCAAAATTTTCCGGCGCTTCGCGCCAAGTCATGATTATTTATTGCTATATAGATCCAATGAATTTAAAAGCTTGAATCAGCTAAAATAATCCAAAACTTCACATCACTTTAGTAATTTAATGCACTATTTGTTCGTTGAATGAAACTCCGCATGCTTGTTGAGCTTAATAGTAAAAGTAAGAAAATGATTGCGTACCAGTTTGTCTATTCTCTACTTTTTTTGTCTTTTGGGTACCAGTTTGTCTATTCTTTGTTTCGTTTGTCTTTCTTTACAAAGACACATAATCCTATTTTAAATAAAAGGAATGGCCAAATTTTCTTATGTTTTTGCGCATTTCTTGTTCTCTGAACTACTTTTGTTAATAAGAAGGTCTAAATGGGCCTGAAAATGGTAATAACAAAATTTTCATTGCTACATCTACAAAATATTAAGGGTGGAAAAAAATGACTAAATTTCTTGGCACTTTGCGCCACTTATGAATTCCGAACTGTTTGTCAATAGAAAGGCCGTAAATTCTACATTAAAACGTTTATGCCCTCGAACCAAAATTCTGACTACGCCTCTGCAGTTAGCTCCAGAAAGACTTGTTTTTGAATAAATTTTCATTTCTGGTTGATTTCAGAATTGCTTTTCGTCAATGTGTTTTCCTGCTTCAAATGTTTTAATGACGCTATGACGATACAAAACCTGCTACACGATTTTTTGCTTTGAATTATGAAAATGACTTAAATTTCATTAATTGCATACGAATTCTTCAGATTAAAGCCTTGATTCTATTTAATCTTGCATTAATTTTTCAATAATTTTAGTGCTTAAATATCACTTTGCCCTATACCTCACTGTAAACCAGTGATCGTACGGGAGACCCCGACCCCGAAAAACCCCGGCCTCAACCCCGACCCCGGACCGGGGGCAAGATTTTTCGAGTTGGGGTTGAATCTTTTTTCGGGGGTGAAATATAGGATTTTATTCTTTGGTACATAGGAGGATTGTATAAATACCAAATAAAGTCGGAACAAGGACGATTCATTCACGAGCATAATGAATATGTTAAACTCGACACTTGCGGTATTTCATAAAATGTACACCTAGTCGCCATGTTTTTAACACTTACATACATGTTCGCATATTTATCACCATAAAGTGCGCCAAAATTACTGACACACGGAATCATAGGCGTAGCCACTAGCCAGGGGGGGGGCAGTGGGGGCACATACCCCCCGAAATTTTTCAGAAATTATGTTGACTTTTCTGGCGCAATGTGTCCAGAACATTGAGTTCAAAAAGGCACAAACGTCAAAATTTTTCCGCGCTTCGCGCTGAGTCATTATTATTTATTGTTATACAGATCCGATGAGTTCAAAAGCTTGAATCTGTTAAAATAATCTAGCAATTCGCATCACTTTAGTTATTTAATGCACTATTAGTTCATTGAATGAAACTACACATGCTTGTTGAACATAATAGTAAAAGTGCGAAAATGTTTGCGTACCATCTCTGCTTTGTTTATCTTTGTTTACAAGGACGCACAATTCTATTTTAAATGAAAGGAAAGGCCAAATTTTCTTGTGCTTTTGCGCATTTTCTGTTTTCTGAACTTTTTAATAAGAAGGCCACAAATGGGCCTGAAAACGGTGAGAACAACATTCTCATTGATACATCTTCCAATGACTTATTGGTTGCGACCCGTTGCTGCTCTCACTTATCAAAGGTCGAAAAACGCATTTCAGCTCAGAAGTTTTGTGCAGTGTGGGAGTTCATCAATTTTAAGTTTTTTGGGCTTAATCCAGAACCGAGATTTTGCCGATTTGCGAAAATTTTAACGTTACTAATAAATTAGAGTGCTTTTTTACAAAATTTTCCGGGGTTCTGCCCCGACCCCGTTGGGGGCGTTTGAGCGCGCCACCCCAGACCCCCAGTCGTACTATCTCGTTTTACACGTGCAAAGAGATATTTAGGAGGACAGAAAAGGTAAAAGGATTAAGGATTTTTAAAATTTCTGGCGCTTCGCGCCGCAATTAGTTATTCTTTTCTGTATGATTAAAGCGGTATAAATTGAGTTTAAAGAGTAAAAACGTCAAAATTTTCCTGCGCATAGCACCACCGATGATTGTCTTTCCAGCATTGCGTTTAAAAGCCTGGATCAGTCAAAATATCTTCATACTAAGTTTATAATTCGTAGTTTTCCTGTTCTGCTCTGTCAGACTATTAGTATTCAGTATTCATATATCCATACAACATGTTAAGGGCGGTAAAAAATGACTGAATTTCTTGGTGCTTTGCGCCACTTATGATTTACGAACTGTTTGTCAATAAAAAGGCCGTAAATTCTACATGAAAACGGTAAAAATTTCGAAAATTTTTGGCGCTTCGCGCCGTTGGTTCCTCACAATCATCGCGCCATAGAATACCGTTAAGGAAAAACTGTGGAAGAATGCTAAAAAGCTAGAGCGATTAGTGATTAAAATTGAAAGTAATGCTAAATTGCTAAAACCATGTTTGAACTTGGAATGAAAATAAAATCTTGAACTTAACCAGCTTTATTAGTATTCTCTATAAGCAAGTGAAGTATCGTTTTTATCCTTTTTAAATTGGTATGTAATCATGCAATGTTAATTGTTAATCTTCAACCCCAACCCCGACCCCGACCCCGACCGGGGTGAAGATCTGACCCTGTACAATCACTGCTGTCAACCGAAAATAAACAATGTTCACTGCATTCTCTTTATCTAAGGTCCTACCCGGGTATACCCGGATACCCGGGTACCCGAATTACCCGGGTACCCGGGTAATGAAATAGCCGGGTACCCGGGTAGTAAAATTAGCAAAGTGTGCAGCTCTACTCCGAATCGATAATTTATAAATAAATATTAATAAATTTCCATATTCTCGAAAGTATATTTTCCCTTTACATTAATATCTAAAGGTCTATTCAATATTCATACTTCGTCCGATCCGAGCGTGCGCGGCGCCGCATGCCGCACCCCGCCGGACTCTTGTTGGACAAAGCCGCATGCGGCAGTGTGCGGCACGAGTCCGGCGGGATGCGGCATGCTGCGCATCGTTCAGCCAATCCGACTTTCATTCATACTTCATCCGGCTTCTTCCGGCTAAAAATCAATGTTTGCACCGCAACAAACATTTGTTTTTATATTGTCTCTCTGTCCAACAGCGTTTCTACCATACCTGGGCGTGGAGGGTTTGAGGAGCATTCACCCCCCCAGAAACCAGGATCAGAAACTAAAATACCCCTCAGAATTCAATTTCTAAATTTTCTTTTTTCGCACTCTTTTGATGCCAACGGAGAATGCTGATAAAAACGTTGAAAAACGGTGTTTCTCGTCATACCACTATTTTTACGGCCATTTTTTAATCTTTGAAAAGTTTTTACACAATGAGTACAGCGCACCTAATTAATCAAAAATTTAAAGCTTGAAATATGAAATAGTACAAAATAAACAAGGCGTGCAATGCGCTACATGTCGCGCCAATCTTCCAATCCTCAATGCGCTTATGACGAGTACAGAGCAGTCTGCTGAAAAGTATTGATTTTTACGCTTAACCTATACAGTACTCGCCTGCAAATTTGCATGATTAATCAAATGAGAAGTTTGCTAAGGCCGCGATTTAGCAAAGCTTAACAAATGTAACACTAGCAAATCGCTAAGCGGACCTCAACAAAGATTAAGCAGACTGAAGCAAACTGCAATAAAGTGTATGCGGACCTCAGCAAAGCTAAAGCGGACTATAGCGGACTGCAATAAAGCGTATACGGACCTCAGCAAAGCTTAAGCGGACTGCAGCGGACCACAATAAAGTGTATGTGGACTGTAATAAAACACATGTGGACTGCAGTCAAGCTCAACAAGCTTATTAACAATGTACTTTAATCGCGTTTTTTTCAGGCCAATTGTTGCGTACGAAAAATCAATAAATACGGAATGAATCAAGTGGACCAGGAATGCTCAAGCGAAAGTAAGGTGTCTTGTATTAATTCATGGTTCAGTAAAGAACATCGAAGAAGACAAACCTTTTATAGAACTTTGATAGTGACTATAATTAATGCATGCGCCTACATGATTTATGTTCATCTTTATTGGCGATAGCATGACCTTGCACTCAACTGTTTAGCGACCCAAAGATGTTTTTCTATACGCACCTTCAAAACGTTCTCGCTAGAAAAGGATCTACGAGTTGACTTTTTTTTAAATAAAACAATTTGGAAATCCAGAAAGGTCTTTAATTGCAAGAAATGGAATAAGGCAAAGCTTTTTTGCAAGCATAAATCGATAAAATCAAAGCTCACGCTTATGCTTAAATCGAGGATTTTTAATCTGAAATTTAATTTTTTTATTTTCAACCAAACTGTACAGGTATATTCATAAAGCAGCACAATTGCGATTTAAATTTAAAAATCAGTTGAGCGATATTTTTTCAATTTATAACGCTGGTTCGAATGAAGAAGCTCTTTTCCGACATTTAGTCTTAGCTTAATTTTATGATCACTCGAAAAATGTTTTAAGTCCGAAAAATTTTGAAATTTTGCAAAAAGTTTAATTTTAAAAAATTGTTTTTGTACGTTTATTATATTATCAAAAATGTAATAACTCTAAAATTCATATTAAAATTTTAATTTTAGACGCGTAAAATTTGAAAAAATATTGTTTTTTAAAAGCTAACTTAAGTATTTGGTTTATTAGTGTTAAGTCTGGACTTCTGAAATCAAATTAAAATCAATTTTTAAAATGTGGTTGGAATTATAAATTCTAGATCGCAATCGCGTTTTGAAGCTCTTGCATCTGATTGAAAATGTTTAGACGTGAATGTCCATATTAATTTTATTTTCTCGTTAAGTGTGTGGCGACCACCATAGGTGGGCGCCACTAAAGTTTTGGGATGGGCGAGGGGTGCAAGATTTTTTCAAAGGTAAAAAAATGGCCTTAGAAATGGGTGGTATGGCGAGAAAAACGCAATTTTTCAACGTTTCTCCTTGAGCACTATCCATTTTGGCATCAAAAACTTGTGAAAAAGACAAAAAAAATTTAAAAATTGAATTCGGGAGGTATTTTGCTCGGGGGGGGGTGGGGTCATACCCCATACCCCTCCTCCACGCCCAGGTATGGGTCAGCATCAAAGTTCTGGGGGTGCAAAATTTTTCAAAGGTCAAAAAATCTGGGGGCTGCACAGTATGGCAAAAAAAAACATTATTTTTTAACGTTTCTCATGCACAGTATGGCAAAAAAAAACATTATTTTTTAACGTTTCTCATCAAGCACTATCCATTGGCATCACAAAATAGCAAGAACAAAAAAAAATCAAAAATTGAATTTTGAAGGTATTTTCGTTTTTGGGGAGTGCATACCCTTCCCTACCCACCACGTCCAGGTATGGTGCGATGGCGAAAAAACACGTTTCTCATCGAGCACTATCCGTTGGCCACAAAAAATGCGAAAAAAAGGAAAAAAATTTTAAAAAACTAAATTCTGGGTAGGGGTGCTACACCTGGGCGTGGGGCGGGGGGGTATGCACCCCCCAGAAACCAAAATACCCCCCCCCCCCTCAGAAATAAAAAAACCCCCCCCCCTCTGCCCAGAATTCAATTTTTTTCATTTTTTCGTCTTTTCCGTAATTTTTTGGATGCCAATGGATAGTGCTTGAGGAGAAACGTCGAAAAATGGAGTTTTTGCTGCCGATACCACCATTTTTAAGACCATTTTTTGACCTCTGCAAAAAATCTCGCACCCCCCAGAATTTTCATGCCGCCCACGTATGGTAGGGGGGTATTTTGGCTTCTGGGGGATGCATACAATAGGGGGTCATTGGACATGTCGTCGTGGCATGTGTAGGTAATACTTATTTAAGGCAAGATGCTATACTGATGGTCAAACGGACAAAACAAAAAGTTAGTCAGATTTGCGCACAGGTTTATATTTCCATATGAAAAGGCAAGAACCGCACCGATATTATCTAGGAACCCAAACTAACTAACGGGCATTTGTATTCATAGTCAAGCCAATTAGCCGATGTTCTCATTCATTTAATGCATCCATGTCGACGATAATGTGTTTAATTGAACAATTTTTACTAATTGATAAGACTCTGAAAATCATAAAGCAAACCATTAAACGTTCAAAACAAATGTTAAAACAGTGAAAATGGCTAATTATTCTGTAAAGACTAAAGACATATTTGTTCTAAAGTTGTCTTTAAATTAAGGACATTTGTCAAAAAACCGAAAATCAAGCACCTACGTATATCGAAAACATTTTCAGCCTACACTTTCTTGAGTGCCGACTTTCTTCATTTCAATTTAACTCGCCTGGTTCACGAGACGAATGAAATAAAAATTTGATTTTTCCATCTTGTTTTTGATTATCTCGCATATCGTACACCTATCCTTTTTCTATTTCAGTCAATTAATTAAAAATTGGCTACCTTTTTCTACTTCAGTCAATTAATTAAAATTGGCTACCCAAGTAAAGTTTCCTAATTTCATTCCGGAACCCCGTTTTGTAGACTATACCTTTAGGCCCCGCCGCCATACTTTGTTATGAGGAACAAAAACAGATTTTTTCTCCACTCAGGATGAAACAATTTATACCTTATTATGGGCCTGCTCGCACGGAGTGCATACATATACATAGTACGCACACCCGCATGGAGTGCGTGCATATACTCGTACATATGTATGTATGTAGGTTTGTGATGTTGACCTCGTCCTTGAATACGTGGGCAACAGTAGGGATAGATTTCTGTCATCGCAGCTAGAGCTGCACACTTTGCAAATTTTACTACCCGGGTACCCGGCTATTTCATTACCCGGGTACCCGGGTATTCGGGTATACCGGGTACGGGTATACCCGGGTAGGACCTTAGATAAAAGAGAATGCAGTGAACATTGTTTATTTTCGGTTGACAGCAGTGATCGTACAGGGTCAGATCTTCACCCCCGGTCGGGGTCGGGGTCGGGTTGGGGTTGAAGATTAACAATTAACATTGCATGATTACATACCAATTTAAAAAGGATAAAAACGATACTTCACTTGCTTATAGAGAATACTAATAAAGCTGGTTAAGTTCAAGATTTTATTTTCATTCCAAGTTCAAACATGGTTTTAGCAATTTAGCATTACTTTCAATTTTAATCACTAATCGCTCTCGCTTTTTCGCATTCTTCCACAGTTTTTTCTTAACGGTATTCTATGGCGCACTGATTGTGAGGAACCAACGGCGCGAAGCGCCAAAAATTTTCGAAATTTTTACCGTTTTCATGTAGAATTTACGGCCTTTTTATTGACAAACACTTCGTAAATCATAAGTGGCGCAAAGCACCAAGAAATTCAGTCATTTTTTACCGCCCTTAACATGTTGTATAGATATATGAATACTGAAAACTAATAGTCTGACAGAGCAGAACAGGAAAACTACGAATTATAAACTTAGTATGAAGATATTTTGACTGATCCAGGCTTTTAAACGCAATGCTGGAGCTTTACAAAAAGAAAGACAATCATCGGCGGTGCTATGCGCAGGAAAATTTTGACGTTTTTACTCTTTAAACTCAATTTATACCGCTTTAATCATACAGAAAAGATAAACTAATTGCGGCGCGAAGCGCCAGAAATTTTTAAAAATTCTTAATCCTTTTACCTTTTCTGTCCTCCTAAATATCTCTTTGCACGTGTAAAACGAGATAGTACGGCTGGGGGTCTGGGGTGGCGCGCTCAAGCGCCCCCAACGGGGTCCGGGGCAGAACCCCGGAAAATTTTGTAAAAAAGCACTCTAATTTATTAGTAACGTTAAAATTTTCGCAAATCGGCAAAATCTCGGTTCTGGATTAAGCCCAAAAAAACTTAAAATTGATGAACTCCTACACTGCACAAAACTTCTGAGCTGAAATGCGTTTTTCGACCTTTGCTAAGTGAGAGCAGCAACGGGTCGCAACCAATAAGTCATTGAAAGATGTATCAATGAGAATTTTGTTCTTACCGTTTTCAGGCCCATTTGTGGCCTTCTTATTAAATAGTTCAGAAAACAGAAAATGCGCAAAAACACAAGAAAATTTGGCCTTTCCTTTCATTTAAAATAGAATTATGCGTTCTTGTAAACAAAGATAAACAAAGCAGAGATGGTACGCAAACATTTTCGCACTTTTACTATTATGTTCAACAAGCATGTGCAGTTTCATTCAATGAACTAATAGTGCATTAAATAACTAAAGTGATGCGAATTGCTAGATTATTTTAACAGATTCAAGCTTTTGAACTCATCGGATCTGTATAACAATGAATAATAATGACTCAGCGCGAAGCGCCGGAAAATTTTGACGTTTGTGCCTTTTTGAACTCAATGTTCTGGACACATTGCGCCAGAAAAGTCAACATAATTTCTGAAAAATTTCGGAGGGGGGTATGTGCCCCCACTGCCCCCCTGGCTACGCCTATGATTCCGTGTGTCAGTAATTTTGGCGCACTTTATGGTGATAAATATGCGAACATGTATGTAAGTGTTAAAAACATGGCGACTAGGCGTACATTTTATGAAATACCGCAAGTGTAGAGTTTAACATATTCATTATGCTCGTGAATGAATCGTCCTTGTTCCGACTTTATTTGGTATTTATACAATCCTCCTATGTACCAAAGAATAAAATGCTATATTTCACCCCCGAAAAAAGATTCAACCCCAACTCGAAAAATCTTGCCCCCGGTCGGGGGTCGGGGTTAAGGCCGGGGTTTTTCGGGGTCGGGGTCGGGGTCTCGCGTACGATCACTGGTTGACAGTGAGGTATAGGGCAAAGTGATATTTAAGCACTAAAATTATTGAAAAATTAATGCAAGATTAAATAGAATCAAGGCTTTAATCTGAAGAATTCGTATGCAATTAATGAAATTTAAGTCATTTTCATAATTCAAAGCAAAAAATTGTGAAGCAGGTTTTGTATCGTCATAGCGTCATTAAAACATTTGAAGCAGGAAAACACATTGACGAAAAGCAATTTTGAAATCAACCAGAAATGAAAATTTATTCAAAAACAAGTCTTTCTGGAGCTAACTGCAGAGGCGTAGTCAGAATTTTGGTTCGAGGGCATAAACGTTTTCATGTAGAATTTACGGCCTTTCTATTGACAAACAGTTCGGAATTCATAAGTGGCGCAAAGTGCCAAGAAATTTAGTCATTTTTTCCACCCTTAATATTTTGTAGATGTATCAATGAAAATTTTGTTATTACCGTTTTCAGGCCCATTTATGACCTTCTTATTAACAAAAGTAGTTCAGAGAACAAGAAATGCGCAAAAACATAAGAAAATTTGGCCATTCCTTTTATTTAAAATAGGATTATGTGTCTTTGTAAAGAAAGACAAACGAAACAAAGAATAGACAAACTGGTACACAAAAGACAAAAAAAGCAGAGAATAGACAAACTGGTACGCAATCATTTTCTTACTTTTACTATTAAGCTCAACAAGCATGCGCAGTTTCATTCAACGAACAAATAGTGCATTAAATTACTAAAGTGATGTGAAGTTTTGGATTATTTTAGCTGATTCAAGCTTTTAAATTCATTGGATCTATATAGCAATAAATAATAATGACTTGGCGCGAAGCGCCGGAAAATTTTGACGTTTTTGTCTTTTTGAACTCAATTTTCTGGACACACATTAGTCCAACAAAAAAATCAACAATATTTCTTGAAAATTTTGGGGGGCTACGCCTATGGCTGACTGCATTTGGGACATCGATAGGCTTTGAATCAGGTCTAACTAAAACAGTTGCGCGCACGATGTGAATAAAAGTTGCAGTCTAAATTTATATAATGGTCACAGAAGTAAATGCATTAGAAAAAAGCGTCGCTAGCAGATAAATTCTTGTTTAAATTTGTTTACAATAGAGAATAAGAAGAATTCGGCACAAATAAAATAATTTAACTAAAGACCTGAATGATGGAATTTGCCTAAACCGTATGTGCGATATACTGTGACAATAGGAAATATTAACAGACTCGCTTATTTAACAATATACGGTTGATTATATCAAATCACATTTACATTGTGATTCAATCGCACTTTAGAAGCAATACGTTTCTAGGTTTCTAATTCGATTCTTAGCACATATTGCATAACTGCAGTGCTAATTTTCCATTTTATGTTAGGGGATTCGGGTACCCGGGTAGTAAAACTATTTTCTACCCGGGTATCCGGGTACCCGTTCGGGTACCCGCGTGCAGCTCTAATCGCAGCCAACTTCAACCTCATTATTAGGCACGAACGACTTTAAGCACTGGGAATGATATATAACATAATGTGCGCTCCCTACATGCTGCTTTTAGCGTCGTATACATACTGTAAAGTGCCGAAGTGCAAAAAAGCTGTGCTCATTAATTATCTATACATCGCATGTCAGCTTCGTAAACCATGTAGGTACCTAGTCTGTTTCACTAACTTTGTGCATAAATTCTAAAAATTTTAATCGACACCAAGCCGAGGGTCACAATAATTTTATATCAGATCAGATCAATGCTATAATCGCAATCTGCCAGCTTATTGCCGAGAATAGTTTTAAATTTTATGACCAAACTTGCGTAAAACTGACTATACCTACAAAGTTGTTTTCATCTTCATTTAAAAAATTGTTACTATTTTAAAAGGCATTTAAAATTAAAATTTCAATACAAATTTCAAGAGCTATTACATTTTTTAAATATAATATACCATGCAAAAACAATTTTTTTAATTTAAAATTGTCGTAAAATTTTAAAAATTGAAGTTTTAAAACTTGAAACATTTTTTGAGGGATCATAAGATTGACCTAGGACTAAATGTCAGAAAAGAGCTCCTTCATTCGAACCAGAGTTATAAATTGAAAAAATATCGCTCAACTGATTTTAGAATTTAAATCACAATTGTGATGCTTTATTTATACCTGTACAGTTTGGTTGAAAATAAAAAAATTAAATTTCAGATTAAAAATCTCCGATTTAAGCATAAGCAAGAGCTTTGATTTCATCGATTTATGCTTGCAAAAAAGCTTTGCCTTATTCCATTTCTTGCAATTAAAGACCTTTCTGGATTTCAAAATTATTTTATTTAAAAACAAGTCAACTCGTTGATCTTTTTCTAGCAAGAACGTTTTGAAAGTGCATATAGAAAAACGTCTTTGGGTCGCTAAACAGATGAATGCAAGGTCATGCTATCGCCAATAAAGATGAGCATAAATCATGTAGGTGCATGCATTAATTATAGTCACTATCAAAGTTCTATAAAAGGTTTGTCTTCTTCGAAGTTCTTTACTGAACCATGAATTAATACAAGACGCCTTACTTTTGCTTGAGCATTCCTGGTCCAATTGATTCATTCCGTATTTATTGATTTTTTGTACGCAACAATTGGCCTGAAAAAGACGCGATTACAGTACATGGTCAATAAGTTTATTGGAGCTTGACTGCAGTCCGCATGTGTTTTATTACAGTCTACATACATTTTATTGTGGTCCGCTGCAGTCCACTTAAGCTTTGCTGAGGTCCGTATACGCTTTATTGCAGTCCGCTATAGTCCGCTTTAGCTTTGCTGAGGTCCGCATACACTTTATTGCAGTCCGCTTCGGTCTGCTTAATCTTTGTTGAGGTCCACTTAGCGTTTGCTAGCATTACATTTTCTAAGCTTTGCTAAATCGCGGCCTTAGCAAACTTCTCATTTGATTAATCATGCAAATTTGCAGGCGAGTACTGTACATGTCATGTGTGCCGGACAGACAAAAGTTAAAACCAACTCAACTTGTCCGTTGCAGCAAAAAAGCCGCATTGCAGCACAGTTTATGACGTCACGCGCACGCATGCCGCATGATGCCGGACTCGTGCTGCAGCGATTTTGTCAATTTTTGCATTCCGACACACAAAATCGGACGGAGCCGGACGAAGTATGAATGAGCCTTAAGATTAACAGCTAAAAGTAACAGCTAAAAGTTTTGAATGGCATAGTCAGTCAGTCGACCAACCAAGAGACAGAAGTGAATGGCTTTCTAATTTTGTCAAAGACGGCAACAAAAAATCCACAAAAATGCTTTTTAAAAGTGAAGTTTGTCCGAAGTCAGCAGGTAAAAAAACTTATGTTTCGGGAGACAGGGACGACCGACTTTAAGCCGGAAAGAACATAAAACATAAAAATCGACAAAATAAAATGGAAAAATAAAATAAGATTATAAATATAAGATAAGTAATAAATGAAAATTAAAAAATAGCCAGACAAGCTTACGAAATAAGCCACCAAAAGTAAATTTTTCCGGACTTTTCGTCTTAAGCCTCGCGCCCGTCATTTTTGCTGAAGTATCAACGACCAACGGTTTAAGAGCCTGTCCTCCGAAATTCGCTCTAGAGAGGAGAGTAGATTTCAGGACAGCTGATTTTCCGCTACTTTCATTCGTTTCGAGTAATTTATCAGAAGCCAACGTTTGCTGCTCAGGTTGTACTCCAGTAGTCAACGAACCGAATATAGTTCCGGTGCCGGAAGAAGAACCGAATCCGGTTCCGGTAACGGAAGAACCGAACCCAGTGCCGGTGCCGGAAGAAGAACCGAACCCGGTTCCGGTGCCCGAAGACGTGCCGAACCCGGTTCCAGTGCCGGAAGCACCAAATCCGGTTCCGGCTTCGGAAGAAGAACCGAACCCGGTTCCAGCGCCGGAAAAAGAACCGAAAAATGATCCGAAGGTCGCAGGTTGCGATTTGCTTCCAAAAACAGGAACTGCAGCAGCAGCTGAAGCTGCGGCGGCCAATGAGCCAAAGCTTGGCGCTGTTGACTTCGTACTAGATTCCGTGCTAATTCCAGTTTGAAACAATGGCTTGCCAAACATGCTTCCCTGATTAAGCAATTATGAATTAAGATCCTAAAATGTTCAGTATTTTATTCTTTCATTCTTTCCGTAATAAATTCTTTTTATTCTTCTTCAGCATCTTATCAAATAAAAAACGTAAAGATGTGCTATTAGATTTGCTCAAAATATTCGACGTAGAGATAATTAGGATGCAAAGAAGCTTTTCTTCTATTTCTTTTATTTCATTCGTTGCGAAGCCAATTACTTCCTTCGACAGCTGAAGATTTTCGTTCGTTTCTCGGGAATTTTTTTCCTTTAGCACATTATTTTTTAGTCAACAAAAACTTTTTCTAGCTCCTTAAGTTGGAAGTTGTCCTGATATATTTCATAGCAATAAAAATTAAGAGAGTAAATCAGATATGCGCAGCATGGGAATTCTGGCGGGGGGTCTGACATTGTACAGATCATTTTTTGGGCTAAAAAATTGTGAATATGCGTCAAAAAACATAGTTTTCCAGCGTTTCTGACGATATCATATCTTTCAAGAGCATAGAAAGATAAAAAAAGTTCGAAAACCAATTTTAAAAAATCGGATAAATTGAACAAAATATAGTCGAACAATGAGTATATGATGCGAAGTGCCGAAAATTTGACACTTTTGAAAACAGATAGCTAAAAATGCTTAACATTTGAAAGATCGCGAATTGGGTACAAAATTTCTGGGGCAGTTAGAAACTTTCTAAATTCAAACCCTCCTTTGAATTCTCCCTTTACAAGATCATGTATAGTCTACAGAAACAGAATATTCATTTTAATGGCTCGTGTGATTAAATTTCAAAGAATAATATATAAGTCATAAGCTGATCCGAAATGGAGTACGCATTGGAAATGTTTTACGCGAATTTTTTCTATGGATTATACCAGGGATGTTCCGGGGCAGACTTTAGCCGTGGTCAGCGGCAAGATGCTGTTAGGGCGTTTAACCCTTAAACAGTTACGTTGTAAATTCGGACTCTCTCATAGTTTTTCGCTGAAAATGGGTTTTGAAAGTTTTCTGACTTTGGGGGATAAGGACGTCCAATTTTGGGCCAAAGACGTGCCTACATATAATGGCTCAGTGGGCGGGTTCCGGCTAATTTCCAGGGGAGAGTGATGACATTCAATTTTTGGCCAAAAACGAGCCAAAGACAAAACGGCCAAAACCGCACGTTTTTTTCAAAATCGGGGTGTAAATAATTCCTATAGGCTTGATAATTAAGTAATTATTAATTAATTCTTTATTAACTAATACTTACTTGATTAATTAATAATCGATTGATTATTACTCAATCTTCTGAAGGTAAGTAACTGTGGTCCAATCGCTGTACAGGCACATATCCAGCAGGGACAGGGGATGAACCCCCACCCCGAAACGAAATTTGAGAACAATTTTCTCCTTTACTCCCCCTTTGCTTTCTTAGCTGAAAATCGCAAAAAAATTTCGGTGCTTCGCGCCGAATTCTTTAATTATAATTAGAATCTATCCAGTCCCAGGCGCGCGCTTTAAACATTCCATTTTCAGTCTTTAAACTGACCTAAAGCGTATTTTACATCTACTACGACTGCTGTTCTTAGCAGGTTTTGTGCAAAGAATGAGCTTGTTCAAGAAGCAAGAATGAAAGGTCAAAATTTCTAGGATGGGGTAAACCAGATGTTTTCTAGGGGAAGGTTAATGGTTGATTTTTACACTTAATTATGGCGCGAAAACGATGAGTTTATGTTAATTTTTTTAGATATTTTTGTCGTTCTTTCCGCCAATCACAACCCGTAAAAATGCTTTATTTCGCTGTATTTTACACTTTATGAATATTCGTGATTAAGTTTGCATGAAAACAAATGATAAGAATGATGGAATATCTTGCACTATGCACAGAATAATCAACAAAAAGTCAAAAAGTGACTGAATGATTGAATGGACAGAGTACTACTCGAAAAGTACTTCGGATTCTACTGTTGGGCATCGTTTGGCGCTCTTTTACAATTCCAACAATAGATCTTGGTCCGCAAATGGCCTGAGAGTGTATGCCTTTCAAAAGTTGTGGTAAGAGGATACCCCCTAGTATGCATGTGTGAACGTTGACCATTTTTAAGATGAATTTAGAACCGTGATTCGGCTGATTTTGTGAAAATTTTAACCTTACGAGTCAACATTGAAGAACTCTTTTTAGAAAAATTTTTCGGGGCTCTACCCTAGAAACCACTGGGGGGGCACTTGAGCACGCCAACACAGACCCCTATCTCTAAAACAGATAGTATCCATTGCATTCTCACTGTAGTCAAGGTATCCGGGTAGCAAAAATTGCAACCTAAAATTCATCGTTTGGTCCCCCTTATGTTTTGAATAAATTTTGGTCTTGTCCCTCTATAACCAAATCCTGGATACTGGCCTGGCTGCATATCTTGTTTTGCTGACTATTTTCATTTCGTATTATTCCACTGAGAGCTGTCAATCATAGGTAAGTTTTTGCGATTGCCGATTACGAATATGACTTCCATTCTGATCGCAGACCATCACTCATCGAAATATACGAATTTAATTATTTTTTTAATTTTCGAGTTTTTTATTTTTTTCAAATTTTTGAAGAAAGCCTCTTGTTGTCGGACTTCGATTAAATAAGATTTGAATGCTGCTTGCGGATCCATATTGAAAGCAGGCATAAAAAGAGCCTAAACTAATGCAGAGCAGCAGCTCGCTTCGCTCGTTCCGCTAACTGCAACCCCATTATCTCAGGCTTATTTTGTGCCCAACCGTACATTAGCTTAGCTTTACATTTAGTCTGGTATCAATATGGATCCGCAAGCAACTTATAGGATAATTTATGAAAAAATAAGTAGTCTACGTTGAAGACAGATGTCAAAGTCGTGATCTATGTGTGAAAATTGACCAGAAGCCGCAAAAATTTCAAAAAATTATCAATTCTTTTAATTGAGAACAATAGTTCAATTTGAATAATCGAAGAATTAATTATCTTCGTCCGAAATGTATGTCATATTAGTAATCAGCGCACAAAAATTGACCATAATCTAAAAAAATTAGAAAACACCAAAAAAATTAAAAATTCCAGATCAGTCAATCAATCAATCGAAATTTATTCGTCATCGATGAAACTGAACAAATAAATGAAATATTACAGAAGAAATATAGTACAATTGCTTAAATAATATTATGACATCTATTATGTAAAATAAAATTTGATGGACACGGACGCGTAAAGGCAAACGAAGAGTGCGCTTAATTATGGCCCTTTAGAAAATTGGCAAACTCAAGTTGTTTCAATCTTATCATACATAAATGCTTACGAGTTAGGAGCTTGTATGCATAACTTGCTCAGGCAAATAACTCCACAAAGAAACCACACGATTACAAAAATTGTATTTTCTAATATTCAAATTCGATTTGTTAACTATTAGTTTACGAGTTTACTGCACGATTCGACAGCATATTGAAGGTAAAAAATTATTCGAAGGCAAAGTCTGAAATTTAACGATGGAATAGACCATGCTTAAATCAAAGTGAAGCCGCCGGAGTTCTAAGCGTTCAAGACACAATTCTTTCAAATCTGAAATCATAAGATGTTTTATAACTAAATAACCGTTTGGTGAACCTTCGAATTTTCCAAGAAGGATCAGTCTGCGATGAAAATAGATGTCAAACTCGATATCAGCGTATTGACCATATTTTATCATATTTCGCAAGAATTTGAAAAAGTAGGTACATATAGGCAGGCAAGTATTCAGGATTCGGCCAAGGGGGCGGACCCAACATAAACTGATCTATATCTCGAAAAATTCGTCGGGATAGCTAGCAAAAAACGCATTTTTCGAAGTTTTTACGACTAGCTCTATCCATTAAGGTTTTTCGCAGGGAAGCTATATAGAAAAATGTGTCTTTCCTGGTCGCACTTGGGACAAAATGATAGAAAATAATTCACATCCAGCGCGAAGCGCCGAATACTTTGAAGATTTTGCGTCAAAGACAGTCGATTTTTTCAATCTTTCTGTACATTACCTTATCTTTCAAAGATACAAAAGCATAGGGGTGAGGAAAGCATTAACCCTACTGAGATTTGAAAACTTGATAGCTATGTATAGAGCCGTTTTGGCTGAAAAAACATTGCTATATAGCCTTTTTTGGGCTCAGAAAATGAGCTATATAGCCTTTTTGGGTTCAGAAAACTTGCTTTATAGCCTGCTTTGGACTCAGAAACTGGGCGTGGCTTAAAGCCGGAAACGGAAATAGAAATGGAAAATGGAAAATGGGTAAAAGCCAGAAATGGAAAATGGGAAATGGAAAAATGGGTAAAAGCCGGAAAATGGAAAAGTGGGCAAACGTCAGAAACTGAAATTCGAAAATAGAAAATGGATAAAAGCCGGAAATTGAAAATGGGTCAAAGCTGGAAAAATGGAAAATTTTCCATTTTTGGATCAATTCACTGAAAGCGATTCTTTTATGAGGGATTAAGCTAAAATCGTTGATATTTTTATGTCTTCCTTCGAAATTTCTAATCCATGGCCAAGATAAAAAATCGGCAGAAAATGGAAAAATGGTTAAAATCCGGAAAATGGAAAATAAAAATTCTCCATTTTCGAATTTATTCAATGAAAATAATTCTTTTATGAATGATTAAGCTAAAATCGTGGATATTTTGATGTTTTTAGTTGCAATTTCGTATCCACAGTCAAGATGGAAAATCGCCGGAAAATCGAAAATTGAGCTAAATCTGGAAAATACAAAATGGATACGAAAAAACGAAAATTTTCATTCTCAAATTTTTCAATTGAAAATATTCCTTTTATGAAAGATTAAGCTAAAATCGTGAATATTTGGATTTCTTTATTTGAAATTCCGTATTCATGGCCAAAATAGAAAATTGCCGTCAAACGGAAAAAATGGGTAAAATCCGGAAAATGGAAGATGGAAAAAGTAAAATTTTCCAATTTCGACTTTTTTTATTGAAAAAAATGGTTCTTCTATGAAAGATTAAGCTAGAATCGTGGGCATTTGGGTGTCTTTATCCGAAATTCCATATCCAGGGTCAAGATGGAAAATCACAGGAAAATGGAAAAAGGGTAAAAAATGGAAAATGGAAACAAAAAATGGAAAATTCTCCAATTCCGAAATTTCCCACTGAAAATAGTCCTCCTATATTTGATCAAACTAAAATCGTGGATATTTTGATGTCTTTATTCGAAATTCCGTATCCATGGCCAAGATGTTAAATCGCCGGAAAATAGAAAAAATAGGTGAAAAAAATGAAAAATTTTCCATTTACAAATTTTTTTACCGAAAAAGCTTCTTTTATGAAAGATTAAGCTAGAACCGTGGATACTTTTGTCCTTAGTCGGAATTTTATAACCATGGTCCAGGTGGAAAATCACCGGAAAACATAAAATTTTCCATTTTCCTATTCGATTTATTGCATTTTCTAGGCTTAATTCATTTTCTATTTTCCGGAAATTCTTCATCTTGACCGTGGATACTAAATTCCAACTAAAGACATCCAAATACAGTGCTCACCATGAAACATGACGCATTATAATCGTCAGATTTATATTAGATGATGCGTTGCGAGCACCGCGTTTTGTCTATAATGCGCTATCATCTCTTTTTATTATTATAGGATATTTATTTGTATCATGCAATTAATCTGCCGGTGCGGATGGCGCAATTTGGCAATTAATAGCGCCAACAAGAAGGAAGCGCGCATGTGAATGCTGGAAGCGTGCACGTGCCTGGATATAGAAATGCATTCACGTGTGCGGACTCACTTGAATATAGAACGGTATTCACATGCGCGCTTCCCTCTTTTTGGCGCTAATAATAGCTAAATTGTGCTGTCTGCATCGCCAGATTTACAGCATGATACAGATAAATATCCAATAATAAAAAAGAGATGATAGCGCATTATAGATGGATGAACGCGGCGCTTATGATGCATCATCTAAAATAAATCTGATGATAGAGTGCGTCATGTTTCATTGCGAGCAATGTAACTAAGATTTTGGCTTAGTCTATCGTAAAAACCGTTTTCAATGAAAAAATTTGAGAATAAAAAATTCGCCATTTTTTCTTTCAATTTTTCATTTTCCATTTTCTATTTTCCAGATTACACCCATTTTCCCATTTTTTGTCGACTTTTCATCTTGGCCATGAATATGAAATTTCAACTTAAGACATCGAATTATCCACGATTTTAGCTTAATATATCATAAAAGAACCATTCTTAGTGAAAAAATTCGCTTTTTATAGCGATTTTCCATCTTGGCAATTATAATAGAATTTCAATTAAGGATATCAAAATATCTATGATTTTTGATAAATCTTTCTTAAAAGTACTACAGGGTGTCCCACCTATAACTATCCCCACTGCTTTTTCATAATAACTCCGCCAATTCTCAATATTTTCTGATGATTTTTTGAACGGTTGTAAGGTCCAATAGAAAAATGGAACACATGATTTGGTTGCATTTGCTTTTTCATGGTATTAAACAGGAATTTGTGTAAACCATAGTTTTTAAAGTTGGTCCCATCTGAGTTTCCAAAGTATTATCAGGCATTAGCTCATTTAATTCTTAATATTTTTTAAAAACTTTTCCGAGCGACTATAAAATGTCCAACAGGCCATTGACTGACAAAGTTTGGCATGAATTGGTAACAAACTTTTCGAAATGTAACAATTTTATTGAACTCGCTTTTTGCGGCTATGCAAAAATTGTCGTAATGTTTTTTGACAGCGATTCCTCATGAACTTGTGTAAACTCATTCAATACTTTTTTCTTGATTCACAAGCAATCAGATACTCAAAATGCATTATCTCTTATCACTTGAGTGCCTTGAATCGTGGGCTATGCATCGATCGCAAAATACATTCTTTTTGAAAGGAGAGACTATCAAAAATCTAAGGCTTTCACTATGTTCTGCAGTTTACACAATGAATGAGCAAAACCAATCAAACCTTGTCAATTATTTTCCTATAAGACCGTTAAACTACGAGAATATACAAAAACATCATTAAAAAATAATAAGAATTACCGAAGTTATTAAGAAAAACATGTAGTGGACAGTTAGATGGAACACCCCATATTTTGAGTGAAAAAATCAAAAATGGAAAATGTTCCATTTCCGTTTCCATTTTCCATTCACCGGATTATAACAATTTTCCAATTTCCGGCGATTTTCCATCTTGGCCCTGGATATGGAATTTCAACTCAGGAAATCAAATTATCCATAATGTTAGATTAGTCTTTCCTAAAAGAACCATTTTGAGTGAAAAAATGGAAAATGAGAGAATTAACCATTCTCCAAATTTCACTTGCTTTTCCATTCTCCGGCGATTTTACATCTTGTGCGCTGATATGGAATTTCAACTCAGAACATCATAATATCCATAATTTTAGATTAATCTTTCATACAAGAACCATTTTAAGTGAAAAAACAAAAAACGGAAATTTCCATTTCCATTTTCCATTTTAAATTTTTAGATTTTACCCGTTTTTTCCATTTTCCAGCAATTTTCCATGTTGACCATAGATACGGAATTTCAACTCGGACATCAAAATATCAACGATTTTAGCTTAAGCTGCCCTAAAAGAAACATTTCGAGTGAACAAAATCGAAAATGGAACATTTTGCATTTTCCGTTTCCATTTTTCATTTTCTGGGTTTTACACATTTTTCCAGTTTCCTGCGATTTTCCATCTTGGCCTGGATACGTGAGTTTATGTCTAGACAGCAACATATCCATGATTTTAAATTAGTCTTTCCTAATGAACCCTTTTGAGTGAAAAAATCAAAGATGGAAGATTTTCCATTTTCTATTTTCCGGATTTTACTCATTTTGCATTTTCCATGTCCGGTTTTTGGCCATTTACCATTTTTCCATTTCCATTTTCCACTTCCGGATTTTACGCGTCTTCCATTTTCCATTTCCATTCATGTTTCCGGATTTTACCTTTCCCCTCAGTAACTTATATACTGTGTGAGCTGAGAAATGCTATACAGTTGTCTTTTCTTAGACTAAGACTAAAAAGGATATATAGCCATTTTTTGACTCTAAAAAGGCTACTTAGCTAAATTAGCTAGTCTTAGACCAAAAGGCTATATAGCTATTTTTGTGAGCCCAAAAAGGCTACAAAGCTGGTTTTATGAGGACAAAAAGGCTAAATAGCTAATTTTCCGAGTTCAAAAAAGGCTAAAGACCAGTGTTTTTCCTGTACAAGGTTCGCTTGTACATGTATATACAAAGATGGTCCCTAAAAGTCTTTGTACATTTTGTACACGCAAATTTTTGGGTACTATAATACGGTATACAGGGGCGTACCAGTGTTTTTTCGGTACAAGATCCGTTTGTACATGTACAAAGATGGTCCCTAAGAGTCTTTGTACATTTTGTACACACAAATTTTTGAATACTATAATATGGTACAGTAGCGATAGTGTGGCAAAAACAGAGTTGTTCAACCTTTGGTAGTGTATTTTAGCTAATTTATGGGTTTCTGAGGGCAAAAAGCACTAATAATCGTTTAAAAACGGCGCAAAGCACCGGAAAATTTGAAATTTTTCCTTTCAAAAAGCAATTTCTGACATTAAAAAGATATATAGAACACACAATTACTCGTTTCAGTGCGAACCGCCAAAAATTTTCGCAAATTTCAAACCTTTTTGCAGTTTTTGTCCTCCCAAAAATCTTTGTACATGTACAAAGACGCTTCCCAAAAGTCTTTGTACAACAGGAAAAATCTTTGCCGAATACAGAAAAAAATCGTGGGTCGTATACAGGATTTTTTTGAGAGGGGGGGCGGTACAAAATTGGTGAACGTATATTTCTGGATATGTTCGCCGGGGCACCAAATAAAGTGCATTTTCTGACCATTCCAAACATGCACTATCCATTAAGCTCATAAACTTTGAAGTTTTCCAAGGAATTTATTTTCTCTCAATAAGCTTAGAAGAATTAGTTTTTTTGGCTGCGCCTGGGCCTAAATTAGCGCAAATAACGGCTAAGGTAAGGGAGATTGGATAGTTCCAGAAATTTATGACAAGGACATTTTCTAATGGAGTTTGGGCTGAGGAGTTCATATTTGAAAGAATTATGCGACGGTCAGCATTATTGACTGAGTTAGAGGCTGTTGAAATTCATGTGTTTAAGGATAGGCGAAAAAAGGGCACTTATTCACTTTAACCCATATCGAATTTTTTCTATCTTTTTTAACATTAGGGTATATACAGCATTATGATATATCTATCATATGATATAATCCTTGATTTCCTTCAGTTTTTTTTCTTCATTTTCATAATAAACTTTTGAAATAATTTACTTGATAAGATATGGGAAAATGTAAGTTTTTGCTTCCAATATACTTAGGCTTAGGCTTAGTATATCTGAAAAGGTGTTTTAAGCTGCTTAGGTCAAGGTCGCTCCCGCTTAGGTCAATGTATAGATGCTTAGGTCGATGTGTAGATGCTTAGGTCGATGTATAGATGCTTAGGTGTGAGAACCCTGGTGTTAAAAAAGATAGGGAAAATTCACCCTGTATATACCCTAATGTTAAAGAAGATGGAAAAAATTCAATAGCTGATTCGAGCAGTAATCGGCAATGTGGAAGTCGAAAACAGCGGTAAAATGTGATATGAACAAAAAATTTTTCGGAGATTTTTTTCACTCACATGGTTTTCCGCTAATGTTTTCGACTTCTATGTTAAGGATTATTGGGTATCATTTGAGAAAAATGAGTTTCGGAACCAGCGAACCGCGATAGGAGAAGCATAGAGGTGTTAGAACAAACGAAGACCAGCCAAGTGGCAGCCGCGGAAAGAAAACCGGAACGTTCGAGCTGCAAAGCTGATGGAAATATGACAGAGGAAAGGCGAAGCAGAATTAGAGAAAGAGTGAAGCGATCCTGAACCAATTAGTCATGTGATAAGTTTATTTAGAATAATAAAGAGACATGCGGATGTGTTTGACTCCTCGTAACTCATTATACTGTAACATATCATGTTTACTACATTAGTGTAAAGGACCAGGAAGTAGGTAATTTTTACCCCCATGAGGTGGGTGCGGGTAAATGTGGGACGTTCAAAGTACAATGAAACAGACTATATGGAATAAAAAACAGACCTGCGGATGTGTTTCATTATACTGTAGAATATAAAGTAAATAGAATAAGTTTAAAGGACATTTACATAAAATCATGAAGTAGGTAATTGATAACACCATGTAATTTATACTCCCATTAGGTGTGTGCGGGTAAATGTGTGACGTCCAAAGTACAATGAAACAGACTAGATGGAATAAAAAACAGACATGCGGATGTGTTTTACTGCTTGTAACTCATTATACTGTAGAATATAAAGTAAATAGCATAGGTTTAAAGGACATTTACATATAAACATGAAGTAGGTAATTGATAACACCATTAGGCGGATGTGTTTGACTCCTTGTAACTCATTATACTGTAGAATATCACGTTTACCGCATTAGTTTAAAGGACTTATAGAAACGATAGAATATGGTATTAGTAAAAATTTGTTGAACACAAGTTTGGTCTTGTTACTGATCTTAGTAAAGCCTTAACGCATTTGATCAAGTACCTTCCTTTATGAAAATTATCTAATCACAAATATTACTGTATCACAGAAATCGAACTACTTTCTATATTCACCACAGGCGACGATGGGATTGGACAACATTTAAGAGACTGATGTGCGATTGGTAGGAAAAAGCGCAAAAGTTATCTTTTTTTTTAGACCTCTGCGAAATCCGTCAACAGCGAATCAAATTGATTCGCGCTAAATTTTCTAGCATGACTGGAAAAATGACCTATAAAAAGGGGATGCAGAGCCCACACGCGCGTAGTCAATTAGATCACAGTGCTCTGACGGGTGAATATGTTGGAAATGGGTGGCATGATTAATGTGTCAATAGTATGATGAATAATAGTTTGTAAAATCGCGATTTACATATTGTTTGTGCTGGAAATGAATTATAGATATGAAGTGATACACTGCATAAATAATTACCTACATAAATGTTTGTTATTCAGGGAACAATTTAAATGAATTTATTAAAAATCGTGAAATTTTGCGAAGATCGTGATGGCTTGCCCGAGAAGCTGGCGGAGTTGGGACTGGTTCCACGCGCAGGCGAATACGACTGTCCAACATGTGGCGGGAAGATGGTTCTAATCAAGGATGAATCATGGGTGGATGGATGGATATGGACGTGCCAGGCGCGTGTGTCGGTCAGGAAACAGAAGGCGCGGCCTTGCGGAGTGCGAGTGGGCTTGCGCAAGCACACGTTTTTTGAGAATTCGAAGGTACCGATTTGGAAAGTTCTTGGATTCGTCAATTTCTGGGTCGGAGGTGCAACTTTGCGATTTACTGGCGAACAGCTCGAGATGGCCCAAGAAAGTCTGGTCAACTGGTCATCTTACTGCTGGGAGGTCGTATTTGATGCATTCTTCACGAACCCAGAAAAACTCGGTGGCCCTGGGAAGGTCGTCGAGATCGACAAATCCAAATTTGGTAAGCAAAAATATCATAGGGGGCATTCTGTGGAGGGCCAATGGGTCTTCAGCGGCTATGAACGTGGCTCCGGTCGCGTGTTTATGGTAGCCGTCGAGGGCCGGGGGTCTGACACACTGCTACCCATAATCCGAGAGTGGATTAACCCGGGTACGACGATTCTTTCTGACTTTTGGAAGGCATATGACTGCTTGGGAGACCATGGCTACATTCACATGAAAGTAAATCATTCTCTGAATTTTAAAGATCCTGACACACAGACACATACTAATGCCATTGAGTCCTCCTGGCGAGCAGCCAAGTCTAGTTTTGCATCGTCAGGGAGAATCAAAGCACACGTACCCGGTAATCTAGCTCGGTACATGTTCCAAAAGCGATGCAAGGAAATGCAACTTGATCGTACGGTCGAGTTTCTGCGGATGGCTGGGCAGCTGTACAATCCGTGTAAGCCCAGTGCACCACGATTGGACGAGGACAGGGACAGCCGCAAGGAATTGGAGGACAGTGACAGCCATGATGAATTGGAGTTTTAGTATAGTAAGTTGTGTTGAAAACATATTTTCTGATCATTCAGTTCAGCTTAAAGACGGGCTTAGGCTTAGGCTTAGTTATGTGCCTTCACATTGGTGCCAGGGGATGATGTAAGCCTGAGTCAGGTGGGGCAAAAATTGCTTCGCTCGCTTCGCTCGCTCCGCAATTTTTGCCCTATCTTTGGCTTAGGCTAAGATCATCCCCTGACACCAATCTGAAGCCTCAAACAGCGCTTTTTAGGCTTCTAATCATCAGGAGCAGCACTATGAATCCAAGACATGCCCTGAACCAAGTTTGCAATATGCAAATCAGCCTAATTTGCATACTATGCAAATCAGGCTAATTTGCATATCAAAATTTGGTTTCCACGGCCAGTTTAGGGTTTCTAGTGATGCTCGCGATGATTAGAAACCCGAAAAACGGCTGTTTTGTAAGAAATTGAAAAATCAGTAATTACGAATATTTTCCGGATTATTGCTTGAAAAGGCATAAAAACATGTTTTTTTTTGAAAATTTGAGACTTTCTAGTATTCCCCACTCCGCCCCAAATAACGATTTACGGCACAAAGCGCCGAAAATTTTGAGATTTTTCAATAAAAAAGATGCCAATTTTCATGCATTTTCTTACCTTTCCGAAACTGTTTTTAGGCTAGGGCCGCTGCCACCCTGTCCCCCTGCGTACGCTCATGATAGTATATACTATAATATAATACGGTAGGGATTTTAGTGTGGTAAAAGAGTTTTTTGGCCTTTGGTAGAGTATTTTAGCTGATTTCTAGGTTTCTGGAGACACAAATCACTGAGAAACGGCGCGGAGCACCAAAAAATTTGACGTTCTCCTTTTCCAAATGCAATTTCTGCTATTATTAACATATATAGAACACAATATTACTCGTTTCGGCGCAAAGCGCCGAAAATTTCTGCGAATATTAAACCTTTTTTGCAATTTTTGTCTTCCCACGCGCCGAACAATTATGAAACTTTACCTCTTAGAAACACATTTTTGCATAGAAAAAAACGTCCAAATCCGTCCAAAAGATACCTAAGGATTTTTATTATAGAGAAGTTCTAGAGCAAATTGTCAATAAAAGTGCTGCTTTTGGCGCAGCGCGCCAGGAACATCAGTAGAAAACTTTTTAAACGAAATCAATCCGGTGCAAGGCGCCGCAAATTTTCGAAGTTTCACCTTTCTAAAACGCATTTTTGCATTACAAAAATTTTCCACAATGTAAACCAAGCCCAAAATTCTTTTCCACATCTCGAAATTTCGGTTCACAAAAACCATTAAATGCGGAAAAAACGGCAGGTACAGCAATGGAAGAAACATGCAAATAAAGAAAATCAATATCATGTTATCCACTTTACTTTAAAGTTGTTTTGCAAACATTTTTTTCATTTATTCCAATTTATCAAGGAAGATGATGGATGTCATGTTAGCCTCTTTACTTTAAAATTGTTTCATGGGTGTAAGCGAAATCAGAAAGTGAAAATGGAAATAGGCCGAAAAGGCACTGCTTAGTTACCAACGTTGGGCATTCGTGAAGAAGGTTCACATACAGTCAAGACCACGAGTAACGTCGCTCAAGCACATGTCCTACAGGCGCCTGGCAGTCAATGTGGCAGGCATCGCGCAGGCAATTTTCTTTCAATGCGCATGTTTACCGATATAAAATTCTGGCCGATTCACAGGCAGGTCACAGGCGCCTGTTGCCTGTCATGCCTGTGCTTGAGTGACGTTACTTGTGGTCTTGACTGTATGTATTAACATAGTCATATTATGAAGGCGAAGATTACACATAAGGTATCTACAGTATACGTGACAGTAAATATAATTACGCATGTAACAGTACCTGTATTACACTGCATTTCATTTGTTTGCGAACGCGACGATTTCAATGTTGATAATTAAGTTTGGTTTAATTGCATTCATCATCACCTATCTTAATTATTTGAACAAACTTTTGTTATTATACCGATATTTCGCTTCTTTCTAGCAATAGCCATGAAGGGTACATATATAATAAATAATTTGCATGGGATGCACTTTTTCGCACTTACACTGTGTTTCATTAAAGTTTTAAGAAGATCTCTAAAAATATTCACTGATAAAGAATTGACAGATTGCGCTATGTATGCAACGAACTATGTTTTTAACCTAGTGTATAGAATTCGCTTGGAAAACTAATTTCCTTATTACTGTAGCCCCCGATTTCTTCATCGCTTCACTGATAACTTATAGTCTGTTTCATTTAACTTAGAGCTTTTTAAAAAATTTAAAGGGGCTCCAAAAAGTACTCCAAAAGTACTTTAAACTAATGCGGTAAACGTGCTATTCTACAGTACAATAAGTTACAAGAAGACATTTCTAAATCCTGAGCCGCCTCACTGTATCGAACTTAAAACCACTTTAGTAACCCTATGTGTGCAGATTGAACTTAAGAGAAAATTTCAAAGTTAAATGAAACAGACTATACATAGAGATATCAAAAATACAGTACATACTCCGCCAAACAGAGGAAAAATTGAGGGCTACAGTAATGGAGAAAAATTAAGTGCTACTGTAATAATGTAATTTTAACAGGCAGACGACAAATGGCAAGATGTAAAACTCAATATAAATGTCAACAGTGAAATCGTCGCACCTGATCACGAATGAAAACTATTGTTGCAGGTAGTGTTGTGAAAGATAACAAAAGATAGTGTTATCTTTATCTTTTTAGAAAGATAAAGATAAAGATAAAGTTATATTAATCATTATCTTTTATCTTGCAATATATCCTTATCTTTTACAACACTAATTTCAACCCAAGACAAGTCGATTCCACTACCCAGATTTGTGTTTATGTGTTTGCAAGAGCAGAAAACTCTTATCTTTTTTTATGTTTTACAACACTAGTCGCAGGTATATCCGAAAACAAAGTAAATTATGCCGCCTGCAGAAAGACCGATGTAACAATTCATAAAATGAACAGCATATTCCTGAAAGAGAAGCAATCAATAATCAAAAGACGACATTCGCAAACAAACAAATGAAATCTAGTGATGCAGGTACTATTATATGTTTAATTATATCTACCAACGCGTATACTGTAGATACCTTATTTGTACAAACCAAGAGGTGGGTGTGCACCGGACACAGTAACACTGGCGTATGTATGCAGTTTGTAGCATCCTATGAAGCAGAAGAAGATCGCTGCCAATAGTCATATAGTTAAGGTGTATGAATGCACTTTGTAGCATCCGTTGAAGCGGAAGAAAGTCGCTGCCAACCAGATTCGATGCTAAATCGAACCATGCTCGAATTTGTACCTGATTCTTCAAATACAACTTTGCAGCCATTGTTAAATCCTCTGCTGCTGCAATATTTTTCTCAAAATGCAGAATTCGCGCCAAATGATTGTATTTTGCAGTCTTTAAATGTTGATATACCTTATCAGGAAAGTTGCCTGTCTTTTGCAAATAATCCTCTACCTAATGAGAAAAATTTTTTGTTCACAATCACCTTCAACTTCAGAAAATTGGCGCCATGTCATATTTTCTGACAAAGGCTCTAATAATTCTGATAGCATGCCGCCTTGTCGCTTGCATCATTGCCAAAATTTAAATTTGTCATCATCGTCCAACAGTATGATGCAACTCGCCAATGTGCTAAATTGTGGTCAATTTTTACAGCAAATGCAAATTGCCATTGTGAGTAAAAAGCATTTTCAAGGCAAAAAAATGGACATTTGAGCATTCTTTACCAAATTTGAACAACTTGCCAATGGATATAATATCTACAAAGCTACATGTATCAAATTTTTCTCATCATTTCTGGATCCATATGCCTCGCATCTATATCATTCCTTACCATCAGACATACAAAAATCATATAGGAAAACAAACTACGCAATGATTGATGAATTTTGTTCAATCAACAATGATACGTTGTATGGTCGCTACCTTGACCATAAGCAGCAACTTAACAAATCTGTTAAATCATTCTATCTTATACTTTGCAAAGAATTAATTTGAGCACAACCTCAAATTGAAGTTGATTCGCCACACTTTGACCAAATGCTGCAACATCAGCTAAAACATAATCTTCTGCCGGAAATTTTGAGCAAAGCTTATTGTTGTGCCCCTGAGGCCCCTTTGACAAATTTTTGCATCACACAACATGTGCAGAATATGCAAATAACCACTCGCGCCTAAAAAAGTGGTAACCCCTTATGTGTCGGTAACAGCCACCCCAATAGGCGGTGCTTTGCCAAAAGACACATCTCGCTTTACAGATAATAACAAATTTGATTGTTTGCATTCTAGAACATCATATTGTGCAACTTGCATGGACAATGAAAATTCTACACAAAAGTTTTGCACATTCTCAAACAAATGTGATATCTCTATGACAAATGAATCTATAGTGCAAAATTGCAGCCAATCGCCCTCATCTACCCAGCAAAATTGCTTGCCATTATATTCAAACTTTTGTAATTGGCAATCTTCACAGTCACAATTTTGTAACAAAAGTCAAAATCGTGTGTCAAATTATCAAAATAATGACTTGCGTCTCAACTCAAAGCAATCACATCAACCTTTTTGACAAAATTACAACGATTAATAGCATACACTCATACCCTTAATATGTCAAATAACCAGAAACTGGTTCTGAGCCGTGCAACGCAGTCTCAGGCGTAGAAGGTAATAATAGCTCAAGCCGGAATGCATGAAAATAATCGTACCAAATCTGGCGTGACTAATGAACTTATTCTTGAGGCGCTGCAGACTATTCATCAGCAATTTTCTAACCTTTCTTTGCGCATAAATCAAGAAAAGCAAGAAAATTCGGAAGAAATGTGTAAACTGCTTGCGGAAATAAGTAATTTGTTTAAGCCACAATCGGTTTCTAATCGCACAGAAACTCATCCATCACAGCACAATAACCACTCTATTGATAGCAAAAATTTTTCTGAATTTGATGCGCAGCATTCAAATTGCTCAGAAAATGCGCAACGCGAATGTTCTATGTTGCTATCTGGCAGCCGTATGTTAAATTCTTGGTCGCCTCCTGAAATTATTCCAGAAAATTTTGTGCCTAATTTTTCAAACCGCACACTTTTATCGGCCAAATTGTCTCATAACCCTTTAAATACGGTTTCGCAACCACCTCAAAATTTGGGTTAGTTGGAACATTTACTCACAATTTTGCAGCCGTCGGCCCCAATTTTGCAGATGTCATTATCTAGGCCATTGCTCTCGTTAAATCGTAATGCACCTTCTTTTGTACCTATCAACTTCGCAGCCACTATCACATCCTCTGCCGCTGCAATATTTTCTGGGCGAACGCCGAAATACCACCTAATAATTTCATACTGAACCCTGCAAATGTCGAAATTCCGCCAAATAATTCTATTTTGCACTCCTCAAATATAGAAATTCCGCCACAAGAATTTAATTTGCCTAGCGTAAATAGCGAGCCTAATAATCCGCAAATTGAATCGGTGCCATTACCTGAGTCATCTGTAAGGATACATCATGTAAAATTTTCTGACGAAAGTTTGAGTAGCTTTGAGCACTCGCATAGTCGTTGTTTGCGCCACAAAAGTAAATCGCATCATCGCATCATCGTCACAATTCGGATTCCTCATCCAGTTCTTTCACATAGCAAATCACATCTCGCCAACACCCTAAATTGTGGCCCATTAATTCAACAAATGCAAATTGTCATCGCAAATAAAAAATTTTTCATGCGGATAAAACCAATATACAAGAATTCTTCGCAGAATTAGAAGCGCTCGCGGAAACTTACAATATCGATAAGTTGGTTTGCGTCAAATTTATGTCATCATTTTTAGATCCCTATGCTTCATGTATATTCCGTTCGTTACCTGCTGAGGTAAAACAATCTTATACATAATTGAAATATGCGTTAATAGCGGAATTTTGTCCTTTGGACACCAAAACGCTTCTCAATCGTTTTTTAGAACATAAACAGCAGCCTAACAAATTGGTTAAAGCATATTATCTCTCAATTTGTGAAGAATTGATAAAAGCGCAACCCCATCTTGAGGTTAACTCTTATCATTTCAATAATTTGCTTTGTCACTAATTGAAAAAAGGCTTATTACCCGAGATATCCAAAGAAGCATATCATTGCGCGTCAAAAGCATTGCTGGCTGAATTTTTAGATAACGCATTAAATGCTGAGTTTGCTAATAATGAATACGCGAATAAAAAAGCGGTAACACTGTATGTATTGGTAAGAGCCGCCCCCACAGGAGGCACAATACCCAAAGATACATCTCGTGCGTCTAACCAAAATGAGCCTGATTGCTTGCGCCATAAAACGTTTTGTCATTCATCGCGCCCCGAGAAACCCAAAAATTCCTCTTGAAAATATTGCACCTTCTGCAAACGCACTGGTCATATTTACGAAGAATGTTTTATGTGTCAGCAACAACAATCATCTAATAATAATTATTCTGACCGTAATAAAAACAATTCTATGGCTCGCAATCACAGCCAGTCGCGTTCTTTTTTGCAGCAACATCGCTCACCATCACGTTCTAATTCGCAAAACTGACATTATTCTCAATCTCGATTTTGTAACCCTAGTCGAAATCGCTCATCAAACTATGCAAATAATGATAATTGCTTCGATTCGAGGCAAGCACATTCGAATTATCAACAAAATCATAACAAATACCAACAAAATTTGCATGCCAATTATCAAAATTCGCGTTACAATAATTGCTATTCAAATCCGTCGCGACAAAACACACCTTATGTTCAGTTACCCACCAAACAATGTGAAGAATATTATAATTCGAATTATTGCACTAAATCGCCCATACGTTATGTATGCGGCAGATCGCCAACCCACCATGGATTCGCCCTCACCGCAACCAACCCTTACATCTCCTAATGATGTAAACACAGTTACTGCGAAAGGGCTAGAAACTAGCACGCGTTCCAGTTTATTCGCATCACAAGAATTTCTCAAAGAGTACAAATGCTTACAGCGTCGTCTCGCAATCTATGAAAAAATAAATTTGCCTCCAATCAAAACCATCGATTCTAACATTCCGATTGTAAATCATGCTGGGGCAAATTTGCCCACAATTCTCATTGATATTCATGGCGTAGATGTTCCCGCTCTCATAGATTCGGGTTCACAGGTCACCATGATGACCACATCTGCATTTTTACGCCTTGTTTTTAATTTACCGCCTAAACAAATCTCAGAAGTTGTTCATGGTGTAGGCGAAATCACCGCAGTCGTACGATATAAAGTTAAAATGACTATAACCATTGCTGAGCATTCTATTTCTATGATAGTATCTATCATAGACCATTTGCCGGAAGATATCCTCTTAGGATTTGATTTTTGTGAATCCGCTTTCATGTGGGTTAATCCTTTAGAGCATTGTGCTTTTCTAAATGGCATAAAACTTAATTATTATCACCATCTGAAAAGACTCAATTTCGCGCAAAAGGCAACATGCCCACTTCTAGTGTTGTGTGTGTTCATGTTTTGCTACCTGAGCCAGTAATTATACAACCTTGACACGAACTAATAACCCCAGGATATATCAGCCATGGTCATTGCAATTCCGATATTGCTTTACTCGAGCCAAATTCTGACTTCATGAAAAAAACATCACTTTTTGTTGTTCCTTCTATAGTCGATGCATTGCATGCAACCACACATGGGCGTGGGGGGATCTGGGGGGGGGTCTGGACCCCCCAGAAACCAAAAGACCCTCCCCCAGAAATCAAAAGACCCCCCCAGAAATCAATTTTTGAAATTTTTTTCGTTTTTTTTTCGCAATTTTTTGATGCCAATGGATAGTGCTTGATGAGAAACGTCGAAAAATGGTGTTTTTATCGCCATATCACCATTTTTAAGGCCGTTTTTTGACCTTCAAAAAATCTTGGACCCCCCCCAGAATTTTCTTGCTGCCCACGTATGCATGCAACCCATTTTTCCTGTTCGTGTTTGTAACACTTATAATGCGCCAATTCGCATTGATTCTGGCGATTTTATTGGTTCTTTAACCTCTGACGTTGAATTTGTGTCTCATGTCGCAAATTTAGATGATAGGACACCGGAACTTTTCTTGTCAATAAATAAAGTGTTAAACGGCTCTGCCGTTACCTCACATCAACAACAACCAATTTGCGAACTTTGCCTAAAATACGATTCCATTTTTGCTTTAAAAAATGAGCCCCCCGGACGGACCCCCTTGGTGAAATATCATATAGATACCGGGGATAATCCGCCTGTTGTTGGAAAAACTTATCGTGTTGAACATTCTTGAAGAGAGTCTATGCAAAAAATTATTAACAAAGTGCTTGCTGAAAAAATTATTCGGCCTACGACCAGTCCATGGGCTAGTCTCCTATTTCTCATAGGAAAAAAGGATGGTTCTCTAAGACCTGTCGTAGACTCTCGCCAATTAAATGATGTAACTAAAACGCAAGTATATCCTCTTCCTCAACTTGACAATTATTTCGATACTCTAGGCTCAGCCATGTATTTTAGCACTTAAGGTCTAAAATCCGGATATTGGCAAATTCCTCTCAATGATGACTCTCGTGAAAAAACTGCTTTTATATGCCCTGGCGGCCATTATGAATTTGAAAAGTTACCTTTTGGTTTAAAAAATGCGCCCTTAGATTTCCAGAGGCTAATGGAGCTAGTGCTTGCAGGCCTCAACTGGAAATTGTACCTCGTTTATATCGATGATATAATCATTTTCTTGTGCACATCCAAAGAACATTTACAAGATCTCAAAAATTTCTTTATTGCACTTCAAAACGCAAACTTACGGCTTAAACCTGATAAATGCCATCTTGCTCATGCCGAAGTAAAATTTCTCGGCCATAGCATA
>JAVLUZ010000309.1:93597-144366 GCA_036768485.1 Mermis nigrescens
GTTCTAAACTTATTCGTATTTAACATACTCATCATATGACGAATAATATTCAGCTTTTTCTAAAGTTCGTGACCACCCAAGTTTCCCTGCGTTTCGTTTAATCTATCTCTCCGATCTGTTCGAAGACCCGAAATCGCCGATTTCTCAGTTTTCTTTGACGTCAATTAGCACATGACCTTTCTCCCACGTAACTTTTAGAATTCTTTAATCTAACTTAAAATGTGACGTTTTTCTGAATATTGGTTATTCGTTATTCGGTCGTTGTATCGCCTTGCGTGTAATCGTCCTGTTTCATCTTTATGCTCTGCGTATTTTATTTACCAATTAATACATGCAACTGCCTGTACAACGAACCACCTTCCATTTCAATGGTGCGTTAGCTAAAAAAACACCACAAAAACTGCGCGATGAAGGAGATTATTAAAAGTTGCGCACGCTCGCTTAGCTTCATTCGTACTCGAAATCGGCTCGATTCGCTCGTTGTTTCTCTTATTATTCATTCAATCCGATACTTACATAACCTGCATTTTCTGGTCCGTGAACAACAACGGCCAAGCCGCTCTCGGACCAATTTCACCAGATTGTGAACGAAGCGAAGAACGAAGTTCTTAGAACAGGACCTTCGCGTAAGTTACGATCATCTAGCTGTTCATTAAGAAAGTTACCAGAAAACCTCGTAACGCCCGAAATTGAAACTGAAACTTCAGATTTAAAAAATAAAAATATAAAAACTGATTCTACTCCAGATTTAAATTTTCTTTTTTCACCTGAAAAAATTTTAAGGGATAAAATCATGGATGATGTTCAAGCAATTGCACTTTTACAACAAACTGTTACTAGAATTCAAGATTTATATGAACAACGACCTGTAACATTTGCATCAGCACCACCAATTAGTTCTTTTAACGGTGATGGAGATAGTAGCTGGTTGTGCTGGGAAAGAAAATTTAGTAATTTAGCAGTATTAACTGGAGCCTCTCAACTTGATCGGAAAATTGCACTTTTGTCTATTTACGTAAAAGGCGCTGCTCAAACATTTTTTTACGATGTTTCTCAGAGAAATCCTCAACCTAATACCTGGAATGAATGGGCTCAACTTTTCGCTGAACGTTTTCCGGAAAATCAACATGTTGATATAAAACGTGACCAACTTGTAGCTCGATTTCAACTCCCAAGTGAATCTGTTCAAAAATTTGCATCTGACATAAGACACCTGGCCAAACGTGCTCAACCTGGCTGGACGGGATATGAAAATAACGATTTTATAAAAAGTCATTTTGTTTCGAAACTTTTGCCTAATTTACGAATCTGGGTCAGAAACGCATCACCGAAAAATTTCGAAGAAGCTGTCACGGAAGCATACAAACAAGAAATAAATCAAATTTATGACAAAAATCTTTTGCCAAATCAGTTTCCACCATATACAACAAACCCTGAATTAAATTTAAATAATCAACAAACGCTAGGATTATCTGTTAATAGGCAACCTAACCGGTTTACATTCTCAAATAATCCTAATGATCGCGATAATTTGCAGAAAGTTGAGAAACCGCAAATTTCATATTATCAACAACGTCAGGATAGTAGGACGGGAATGTTTGATAAGAGTAATGGAATTCCAATAAGATCACGAATGGCGTCTCGAACTCTTGACGGAGTTATAATATGTTATTTTTGCGGTAAACCGGGACATGTTCAGGCTGTCTGTAGAAAAAGGATCGGTCAAATAAATGAAATTAGGCCTCAAAATTTTTCGATCGGTCAAATGAATCAAAATAGGCCTCAAAACTTTTCGCGTAACAATTCTCTGCAGAATGATAACCTGAATTTTGACCATTTGCGCTCAAATAATCAAAACCAGTTTCGTGATAATAACAGAAATCAAGGAGACCCACTGACTTACAGACCCCGTGTAGACAGGAGGGCGAGAGTGCAATTAGCGACAACGAGCCATGCGGAGGATGAGGGGAATTCGGGTAGGTATGAATCAATTTCTGATGAAAATAAAAATTTATTGACTCATCGATCGGAAACCGAAAATTATGACCTAAATTCCAACCCACTGATTTGTGATGATCCAGAATTTTTTCAAGCCTATTCCGAACAAATGGGTATTCCCTCCATGAGGACTATGTTTTGCATGCGGTCCGAACCTATCAGTAAAGGTTTCGATAGTAATCCTGATAATTCAGATGGTGGTAATCGTGAAGGTGGTACAAATTTTCGTGAATCTATAAGTTATATTGGGGGATCCCCGGAGAGTTGCAGTGTAAGCACCTGGGATGCCGCGATTCACCACATTCCGCTGATAGGTCAATTTTGTGAAATGTGCCACAAAGCGCGCAGTTTTGAAATGAGAAAAATTAATTATGAATTTATGGCGCCTGTATATAGTGTTTCTTTGTTTATCATATTATCCTTATTTATCCTCAGTGTTTCACCTGCCTCAGCTGATAAATCAACAAATATTTATTATTTATGTGGGACTAGTAGATCGGGTCACCCCATATCTGTACCAAAACAAGTGCATTGTATTTTACCTGAAAACCTGGAAAATACAGAGTCAAAAAATTAAGGTTATCGTTTGGGTACCTAATGAAAAACCTGTTGAGACTCCTGGCGTAAAATGTTATTTTAGAAAACGAACAGTTTGCACGAATGTTGGTTTTTTTGGATCTAAAGGCATAGTTTCTGATACGCTAGACCAACAGCCATCTTCTGTTTCTGCATGTAATATCGCCTGGAAGTTTAAAGAATTTAATTCGAAACCATTACATGAAATTTCGAATAAGATTTGGTCAACAAATTTTCCATTAAATGTTACCTTTGTCTGGTGCTGTTCTGATCACTGTAATTCGCAAAATAATTTTTTTATGGAGATCGGAACTATTTCCTCCTACGACGCACATACTATTTTAACAGATTTAGGGGATACTGGAGGATGTACACCCCAAGATTCATTCTGCATTGATCAAATGAGCACTGTCATTTGGGATAGGAACCAGTTTAAAGAAAAATGCCAATTTACGAATCTTGGATATTTTCGAAGCTGAATTAAATCATAATTTTGTAATCGTCGAGCGTATTCAAGGCGCATTCACCTTAACTCATGCATCGACTCGCTGCCGGTTAAAAAATTCGTTTGAAACAGCTCAAGGAGTCATTTTACAAATTTTGAATCAAACTCTGCGTGAATCTTTTGTGAAATCTATGCCTACTTATTTCAACCTGACTTTTTCCAGTTCGGATCCAATAAATGCAAAACTTCAATTTTTATTTGAGAAAATTCGAGATTTTGAATTGATTAATTTTAAGAATGTTTGGATTGAATTATGTAGAGCCGCAGCTAGGTATTTGCAACTGGTTTGGCAGCTACTCCACCTAGACCCGACTTTGGGAGCGCGAGCCCTGCTAAAAAGGAATGACATTTACGCCTCATTTTCAGGAAATGCTCTAATGATATGGGAATGTATGAAAATCGTTCCTGATCAAATTTTTTGGAATTACACTGTTAATAATACCTGTTATCAATTATTGCCAATTTTGCATAAAAATAAACTTTGGTTTTCTCCATCTGGCAGTACGGACCTATTACCTGCATCCCCCACCGTAGACTGCACAAAACGTCTTATTGGTTTTCATGAGAGTAATAAGCAATGGTTTACAAGCTTAGGTACTGCACATGTTAGCCAAATTCCTTTAGAAATCGTTTGGCACTCAAATCACAGTAGTTACACGTTTGATTCACCACCTATTTATTACGATAGTCATATAACTGAATCTTTATATTCTTTATCATTAATAAAAAATTATATGTCCAGAGCCACAAATGTTGAAAAACAGATCGAACGTTTATCAAACTATACCGCCTCTATTTCTCTCAGTCCTAATATACTTTCTGAATTTTTCCGAGGAACTGATTTATTATTATCTGAGGCATCAAGAAGTGTGACTGGTTTAATTGATAATGTTTTAATAAACGGTTCTCACTCTATTTTCGGTTTTGCAGATAATTTATTATTCGGACCCATTCAGCTTGTTGTTAATATTGTTGTATACATAATTGTTATCATAATTTTTGGTTATACATTATTCTATTGTTACCAGTTCAAAATTTTTCGAAAAATGTGTTCTTGCTGCATTCCAAAACTGTCTTTCCGACCACGTAGAAAATGCAAAAATCTAAATAAAAACAAAACGTTAACTGGTTCTGAAATGGAATTAAGTGAAATAGTCGTTCCAACCTCAGCTAATCCGTGTTCATCAGGTAAAATTAAACCCTCTGACTCTAAAACGGGTATAATAGGAAAATCCGAACAAAGTTTTTCATCTAATATGTTTTCCAAGTTATTAACTCAAGCTTTAGAGCCATTGTATAACAAAGATCAAGAAAATATTCGAATTTCTAGCGCATTAACAGAAATAAGTGAAAAAAGAGTTTTAGGCAATCATCCATTTATTCCGGTTGTTCTGCAAAATCCAAAAACACAAGAAAATTTTGAATTAGATGCTCTTATTGACACTGGTTCTGAAATTTCATTAATGAGTAAAGTAATGCAAGAACAACTGAAACTTCCATTATTAGCTCCTGTAATAAAGTCATTAACTGCGGCGGGAGGACATACATCTGAGGTACTTGGTTGTATCTGGGTCACTGTCTACTTCCGAAATGAGGGAGGTCAAGTTTCTTATTCTCCGCTTCTCACTCATGTTCTTGATCAATGTCCCGTTAAATTCCTGCTTGGTACTGATTTTCTTGCTAAATTTAACACTTTACTAATTGGTTGGCGTACAGGAAATGTTCAGTTTGGTAGTTATAAGTCAAATTTAACCAAGCCTGTAACCTTTTCAGATCGTTATTCCAGTTTTGCTAAAGTTGAAACCACAACCGTGATTCCACCAAAGAGCGCATCCTTAGTTCAGCTGTGCGTAACAGAGCCTTATAATAAGCTTGACGCTGTTCTTTTCGAACCAATACCCGGAAAAAGCGAAAAACTCTGCTTGCACATCGGAACTTCGATTAATAGTCCAGTTAATAGTAAAATCGCGGTAAGTATCATAAACACGAACTCTTCTGCACATACCTTATATACAGGAGTTAAACTAGGAAAAGTTAGTTGGTTTAAGGAACCCACATCAACCTCTCAAAATTCAGAAAAAGAACGCAACAACTGCTCTAATTTCAAGCTATTTCAAACTCATGATGATATACCTGGTAAACCACAACTCAATCAAGATGAGAAAAATCTACTAATTATGCTTTTGAATCGTTTTTCTGACCTTTTTGTTCAAAATGAAAAGGATGTCGGTCGAACATCTGTGATTCAACATAATATTGAAACAGGCTCTGAAAAACCTATTAAACAGCCTCCATACAGAGTCCCTCATAAACAAAGAAACGTAATTAATGATGAAATTAATAAAATGCTTTCTAATAAAATTATTAGGCCTTCTCAGAGTCCGTGGGCAAGTCCAATTGTCATGGTTCCTAAGAAAACTGGAGGATTTCGTTTCTGCGTCGATTATCGTAAAGTAAACGCCATCACCAAAAGGGACAGTTACCCCCTTCCCAGAATTGATGATATTCTGGACACTCTAAATCACAGTGGGTTTTTCACTACTCTTGACCAAGCCTGGGGATATTGGCAAATACCTATGGCTGAAAACGATAAAGAAAAAACTGCTTTTATTACTTATAACGGGTTATTTGAATTTAACGTACTTCCTTTTGGTCTCTGTAATGCCCCTGCCACCTTTCAACGCCTGATGGATCTCCTTTTAGTAGGATTACAATGGGATATCTGCTTAGTGTATCTAGATGACATACTTATTTTCAGTAATAATTTCGAAGAACATTTAAAACGCGTTGAAATCATTTTTCAAAAATTAAAATCTGCTAATTTGAAGCTCAGACTTGAAAAATGTAAATTTTTACAACGAGAAGTATCATATTTAGGTTATATAATATCTTCCAAAGGAATCAACCCTGATCCTAATAAAGTAGCTGCTGTTCAGAATTTTCCTGTACCAAATACCACAACCACACTTAAAAGTTTTTTAGGGTTAGCAGGTTATTATCGTCGTTTTATACATAATTTTGCTTTAATAGCGGAACCATTATATGAACTTTTGCGAAAAAATTCTAAATTTATCTGGCTACCTAAACACGAAAATTCATTTCGAGTACTTCAAAAATCGCTTTTGACAGTACCTGTTTTACATTATCCGGATTATTCGAAAGCTTTTGTTATTCAAACTGATGCATCAGGCACTGGGATTGGAGCTATTCTTGCCCAGGAGCATGAAGGAGTAGACCATCCTGTAGCCTATATCAGTAGAGCCTTAAAACCAGCAGAAAAAAATTATCCAGTTTTTGAGCTTGAAGCTTTAGCCATTGTCTGGGCAATTAAACAATTTCGAACATATCTTTTTAATCAAAAAGTGATCATTGTAACTGACCATGCCGCTTTACAGTATATTCTAAAAAAGCCTAATCCGTCTCCCAGAATTTCTCGATGGGGTCTCGCTATCCAAGAATATGACTTTGAAATTCGCCACAGACCAGGGAAAAAACATAGTAACGTTGACGCCCTTTCTAGAGCTTTTTGTTCCTTAAGTATCGATAATTCGCCAAAAATCGATAAAGTAGAATCTGAATTTCCAAATCAACAGCATTCTGATCCTTTTTGTAGCGGTATGATAGATTTTATCACAAAAGGCAACTTACCGGAAAATTCGGTGAATGCTAGAAAAATAATTTTGACTCATGACCATTTCTCATATTTCAACAACCTCCTGATTTACACTGGTTCACCAAAAAGTAAAAAAGCAGTCGAATTACTCGTAGTACCTAAATCTCTTATTTCTAGAATTTTAACTGCATTTCATGATGACTCACTTGCTGGACATCTTGGGTTCAAACGTACGTATGCCCGCATTAGAGAACGATTTTTTTGGCATCAACTTTATAACGATGTAAAAGAATATTGTACTCAGTGTAAAGCTTGCATAAGTAGAAAATCGCCTACTAAAATAAAAGCTAGTCTCGTACCAATCCCTGTAGATGGACCTTTTGATCGGTTAGCCACCGATATTCTGGGCCCATTACCTCAAACTCAACATGGGAATAGGTACATCATTGTATTTACTGATTATTTAACTAAGTACTGTATGACTGTGTCCTTACCATATGTGACTGCGGAAGCAACTGCACATGCCTTAATTCATGAGGTTATTTTAAGACATGGAGCACCAAAGGAACTATTATCTGATCGTGGGACTAATTTCCTCTCAACTGTCATCACTGAAATTTGTAAATTATGCCAAATTCGGAAAATCAATACCTCTGCTTATCACCCACAAACTGATGGTTTAGTAGAACGATTTAACAAAACTTTGGCTAATATGCTTTCGATGTATGTAAATTCGCAGCATAATGATTGGGACGATTTTTTGCCTTTTGTTACTTTCGCCTACAACTCTTCACAACAAGAATCGACAAAATTCAGCCCATTTTTTCTTCTTTTTGGTCGACAACCTCGTTTTCCTATTGACTCTGTGCTTAGCTTAAAACCTAGCCGGTATACCATTGATTTAAGCGATTATTTATCAGAATTAAGTCGTCTTCTATATAATGCATGGACTATAGCTTATAATAATATAAAACATGCTCAAGTCATTCAGAAACATAATTATGATAAAACTGCTAAAGATATACAAATTGAACCAGGAGATTTAGTTTATAAGCGTGTTCACACCTTGCAATCGGGTCAGACACCAAAATTTTCACGTCCTTGGGTTGGCCCTTACACTGTTATTCAAATTAATTATCCAAACGTTTTAATTAAATCTTCTGACAATTTACAAAAGCCAGAAACTGTTCATGTTAATAGATTAAAAATTTGGAAAACAACCGAAAACAAAAATGAAATTTCAGAAAATGCCAAGCCTGCCCGTCAAATCAAAACTCCTCTCATTGAAAAAATACCTCAGTCAACCATTTCTCGTTATAATCTAAGACCACGTCACTAATTAAATTTATATGTATGTAACTAAAATCGATATCCACCTGTATATAAAGTGCCAATTTTGTTGTTTTCAAATAGATACAAAAAAAATGTCAAGCCGAGAAATGTCCAGTGGCTCTCGTAGCCCATCTATAGCGAGTGAGGAGCATGAGGAACGCGAGGAACCACGTGAAACAGAAAACTGGAAGCGATTCGAGGACAGTCCTGTAATCCTGCCACCTCAAAGTGCCTTGATTGAGGATTGGTACCTCAAATTTAGTCGTCGTCCGGGTGAATTCCATTTGCATCGCGTACCTGATGACATACCGGTTGACTTGGCTTGCCATCAACTTTTTCGAGATCATCAAGTACCAGGTCTATTAGGTCTGCATATCAGTGAATACACGGTTGGGGAAAGCCAAGGCGCTGATACTGAGGATGGCTGTTCCTCGGCAACACAGACAAAACCACGTTCTTTTTGCCACATTTTGTCATTAGCTCGTCCGGATGGGTTTACGTGTGCTTTTGATATAAGATGCTTAAATGGTATACCTAGGCACCTGCAGTCAGCATTAAATGACGACTCAACATTTTTTGTTGAATTTTTGTCTTCACCTGCTCTTTCAAACACTGATCCAAATTTTAGCGCATGGGAAGTTAATCTGCAACTGAAAAATACCGTTGAGAAAATTCGAAAATACAAGCTTTTGCCTCAACTTTTTAAAAATTGTGCTGTCAATCTGGAATCGGTAGCTAATACACTGTTTTGCACTTCTCTAAATCTGCACTTATCTCCACATCACGATTCAGCAATTCGAGCAGTGTCAACTTTGGATATATATGCATTGATTGAGCATAATATTGATGAATTATACGCTTTTTCTGTCAACCACCAGGAGCGCACCAGCGAGCATTTATTCCAGCTGCCGGATCCGATGATCTGGTTTCCACGCAAAAGATCAGTTGCAGTCAACACGGAGGAGTCGTCTGATCCGCAAAGCGCAGCAGATTCGAGGATGGCAGTCCAATCAGCTTCGGCAACCGTGCAACCAGCAGCAACCGCGACCCAGGCTGTAGCGGTCAAGCCGCCAAACGCTCCACTAGTAGTTGCTACGCGTATTCCGGCCGCTCCTCTTGCAGTAAATCGTCGAATCATATATCCTGCTCCACCGGCTCCCATCGAAGCTCCACTACGTCCATTGGGCAATCCTCGAATGATGGATATCGAAGGTCGATTTGCTTGCTTGGTGGCGGAAATGGTCTCGCAGTTCAAATCCCGGTTTTGATTGTGTGACAACCGAACATGGCGGGCCTATCACGAAGATTTCTTCAATTATTGGTGCAATCAGCTGCGTCAGGCATTCAATCTTCCGCCCGAAGAATTGCGTCATAAGGAGGCGAGGCTTCGTCAAGCTTTGCTACTTCGAATTGGCGTCACCCGTCCCCAGGATGGCCCGAGCACAAGCAGCAACAACCAGCAGCACTAACGAGTACCGTCTAGTCCGAGCAGCAACATAAAGGAGCGAAACACGAATATTTACGCTTTTCACATGTCATGCATTATACGCTGCGTTGTTTCGATTTCTAATTATCAATATCAAGTTAAATAAGATAATCATTTTCTTAAATTGTCAAATCTTTTAATCTTAACTAACTTTTTATTTATCCATACCTGAAAAAAATTATAATCTATCTATTCTTAATTTTGAGACCTATTTCACTTATCAGCTTCCTGTAAGTTAGGTATGATTAATTGCAATCTGAACCTGTCAAAACTTCAACAGCGAGGGAAGAGTGTAAAGAATATAGGTTCATATTCTTAATGCTTTTTAATTAACGTTCTAAACTTATTCGTATTTAAGATACTCATCATATGACGAATAATATTCAGCTTTTTCTAAAGTTCGTGACCACCCAAGTTTCCCTGCGTTTCGTTTAATCTATCTCTCCGATCTGTTCGAAGACTCGAAATCGCCGATTTTCAGTTTTCTTTGACGTCAATTAGCACATGACCTTTCTCCCACGTAACTTTTGGAATTCTTTAATCTAACTTAAAATGTGACGTTTTTCTGAATATTGGTTATTCGTTATTCGGTCGTTGTATCGCCTTGCGTGTAATCGTCCTGTTTCATCTTTATGCTCTGCGTATTTTATTTACCTGTTAATACATGCAACTGCCTGTACAACGAACCACCTTCCATTTCATATACATAGGTTGCTAAAGTTTCGTGACTTTAATCCTATGACTGTAGCTGCGACCTAGCGGTACAAGCATACCTGGGCGTGGGGGGGGTTTGGAGGAATATGCACCCGCCAGAAACCACAATACCCCCATAATTCAATTTTTGAAATTTTTTGTTTTTTTCTCGCAATGGATAGTGCTCGATGAGAAACGTTGAAAAATGGTGTTTTTTCGCCATACCACAATTTTTAAGGCCATTTTTGACCTTTGAAAAATCTCGCACCACCCAGAATTTCGGTGTCGCCCACCTATGGGCACCAGTCTAGGTGGATAGACTGACAAAAAGAAAAAATAAAATAAAATAAATAAATAGATAAATATATAAATAAATAAATAAACGAATTAAAATAATAGATACTATAAATAATATGATGATGGCAATAATAATATTAATATTAATAATAAACATGATATCTTTAAAAATATATAAATAATTAAATAAATTAATTAATTAATACAATTGAAAAAAATAAAATCATTGTAAACCTACATGTAAAATACTGCCGTACCTGGTCTGTTCAATCATGTGAGGAAATACAATGAGTAAATAAATCGCGAGAGCAAGACAGGAATAGAAAATCTACATTGATGTGCCCAAAACAATAAATACCTACTATAATATTAATATTAACATTAATAACAAAAAGAATACTATAAAAATAAATAAATAAACCATTATAAACCTACATACTTTTGAATTACTGTCGTACCTAGCCTGATCAATCATGTAAGGAGATACAACAAACAAACAAAAAGCATGAGCTGGACAGAGGAAGTATAAGTCAATGCAGGGGCGGATTTAGGGGCCCCCATTACCCGAAATAGTGCGCAAAATTAATGATTTTTGAGCGATTTTCGGGTTAAAACGGCTAATTTTTCTACCCAAGTCAGGGTTCCGCCCCCCCCTTAGGGGTACCGCCCCCCTTAGAAAAAGGGGATCCGTCACTGAGTCAATGTGAACCTATTTGTACTCTGGCATTCTCGGAATGCAGCACATTGAGGAAACAGTAGGCAAACGCGAAAAAACCGAAAATGATATAATCTGTTTAGTTTATTCGAGAGCTTTTTCAGTGAATTTTTATAGGCTGTAGCATGCCTATATAAGTAGCTGATCTACTGTTACTCGACAGAAAAGTTGAGTGGGGGCGAGCGGCCGACATCCTTTAATTCCGGTCATATATTTTAAAACCATCTCCGATAATAAGCTGACAGATTGCGATTATAGCATTGATCTAATATAGAATTATCGTAACCCTCTATTAACTGTCGATGAAAATTCTTAGAATTTATACACGAAGTTACAATGTGAAACAGACTATAATTCAAGCATTTATAGTCTGTTTCACATAACTTCGTGCATAAATTCTAAAAATTTTCATGGACAGGAAGCCGAGGATAACGATAATTGCATATATTGGTATATCAGATCAATGCTATAATCGCAATCTGTCAGCTTGTCTTGTCGGGGATAATTTAAAAATTTATGACCGAAGTTGTGAGAAACAGACTATAAACAGTGTTGCGACATACTACAGTCAGGCACGTAGCTGTGGGAGGGGGACTGGGGGGTCTGGACCCCCTAAAAATTCAGAAAAAACCGGAAAAATAGAACTTTTCACACGTTATTTTGTGCTATTTTTGGCTTAGACCCCAACATTGGTGTTGGTCCCCCCCAAAATAGGAGGGTCAGCTACGTGCCTGACTACAGTAAGTGTGCTAAATAAAAATCTTGCTGTAGGAATCGAACCCGTGTTACTTCGACGACAATCAAGAGTTTTACCCACACCTGGGCGTGGGGGGTTAGGGGTTATGCAATTTCCGAGAAACCAAAATACCCCCTCCCCCTAAAAATCAAAATACTCCCCCAGAATTCAATTTTTAAAAATTTCTTCGTCTTTTTCGCAATTTTTTGATGCCAATGGATAGTGCTCGATGAGAAACGTCGAAAAATTGTGTTTTTCGCCATACCACCATTTTAAGGCAATTTTTAGACCTTTAAAAAATCTAGCACCCCCTGAATTTTCTTGAGTGCCATTTTGGTAGTTTTCCATGGGGTCCGGCTAGTACTTTTTGATAGAATTGTATTTTGATCCTTACGGTTAAGAATTGCCTTTATATAGTTTAGCATATGATTACTGTATTTTCTTGTACGTCGTGCGGTGCGGCGGTGCTTTCAGGGTAGAAATCACCGTTTTTTTCCCAGCGATTTGGTTGACATTATAGATCGAACCCAAATTTTTTTCCACTTTTCCGACTTGTTTCCACATTTTTTGGGAGGTCTAAAAACGTTTAAAATAGAGCTCCTGTGTTGAAAAATCAGTGTCTTTTAAGTAGAAAATTTTTATGAAAGAAAGAAAGAAAGAAAATTTATTACTAATACCAACAGTTAAAATACGAAATGACAAGATATATAATAAATGCAATTACGAATTAGTAAAGGGACATGCGAGTCAATGGAATGACAAGTTTTACGCGCGCCCCACAAGATATCTAGATAAATCAAAGTTTGCTAATCTAGATTTAAATATGTTTAGGTTAGGGGAAGAAACAATGAAGTCAGGAAGATCGTTCCAAACTGCGATGTATTTGTAAAAGAAATCAAACTTTTCTAAATTAGAATGTACAGTAGGTATGACTAATTTAAATCTATTAATGCTACGGGTAATATTATGATTAAATACAAAAAAATCATCAGCTTCCAAACATGATTTATGACAAATAATTTGATACATCATACACAGACAAATCTGCAAGCGTCTTAATTCAAGTCTGCACAATTTAAGTTGTGTTAAACGATCCTCGTAAGAAAAAATATTATTATAGCCAAAAATATATTTAGTGAATCTACGTTGAACAGCTTCCAATCTATCTATATCCTTAAGATAAGAGGGGTTCCATACACTGCAACAATACTCTAATAAAGGTCTAACATAACAACTATAAGCTTTAACAAGATTACCTTTATCACGCGAAAAAAATGATTTGCGTATTAAAATACATCTAAAGAAAGCTTTTTTAATCAAAGAATTATAATGTTCCTTAAATTTTAAATTTCGAGGAATCAAAACTCCTAAATCACGGACAAACGGATCACTAGAAATAATTTCCCCATTTAGTCTATAAACAGCTTTTTGATTATTATTACCCAAATATAGAACTTGACTTTTGGTTCGAGAAATAGGTAAATCCCATGCAATTGCCCAGTCAATAATCTTATCTAAATCAGACTGTAATAATTTACAGTTACGACTAATATTGAAAATTTTGATATCATCTGCGAACATATAAACCGTACTACAAATATTATCACATATATCATTTATAAAAATCGAAAAGAGCGTAGGTCCAAGGACACATTGAATAAAAATTTCGCGCTCTACAAGAAATATCACGATCAGTATACGTTATTTATGATGAAACTTGAATTTCCTTCCTTGAATAAAGCATTTTAGCCAATTCTGAAGTCGTTTTTGACAATTAAAACTATAATTTATCAAATGGCGCGAAGCGCCAGAAAATTTTGAAATTTTAGCTCTCTAAATCATTTCTGCATTACAAAAACTGTGCAGAAGGTAAGAATTTTCAATCGTAGTAGAGTTCCAGGACTAGATTATCGATAAAAATGCTGCAATTGGCGCCGCACGGCTTAAACATCAATAACAAGTAAGAATTAAATCAATTTCGGCGCGAAGCGCCGAAAAATTTTGTAGTTTCACTTCTCTAAAACGCATTTTTGCATTACAAAAACTAACTGAATCCGTGCAGAAGATGAGGATTTTCAATCGTGGAGAAGTTCTAGACCAGATTGTCGATAAAAATGTTGCAATTGGCACGGCGCGGCTTAAGGATTCATAATAAGTAAGAATTATATCAATTCGGCGCGAAGCGCCGAAAATTTTTCAAGTTCCAACTCTAAAACGCATTTTTAACATTACAGAAATTTTCCACAAATGCCAACCAAGCCCAAAAATTTTTTCCATTTCCCAAAATTTTGGTTGAAAAATTATCGTCCTGTTTCTTTATGTTGCTCAACTTGTAAGATAATGGAAAGTATTATTAATACTCAACTATCAATTTATTTATCTACAAATGAGTTAATATCACCTTTTCAATATGGTTTCCAAAAACATAAATCTTGCGAATTGCAACTATTAAATTGCAAACATTCTTGGGTTAAATCACTGGAATGTAAAGAAACCGTGATATTATTTATATAGACTTTGCTAAAGCTTTTGACAAAGTCGACATATCTAAACTTCTTGTTAAATTAACTAGTTACGGTATTCAACAACACCTGTTTAATTGGTTAAAAGCTTTTCTATCTAATCGTATTCAGTGTGTTCGCGTTAATCAGTGTTTTTCAGATTACGCCGCTGTTACAAGTGGAGTTATTCAAGGGTCCATTCTTGGACCTACGTTGTTTTAAATGATATCTTTGATAACTTGTTAAGTTCGACTTTTATGTTCACGGATGACTTAAAAATATTCAATCTTTCCTGCAATTATCAAACATTTCAGACTGATTTAGATGGAATTTTCATTTGGGCCACCAGAAATTGTTTACCAATATCATATTCTAAATGCACAGCCCTATATTTGGGCAAAAATAATCCTAAATTGTCATATACACTCAATACACAAGTTATTACGAACGATTCTGTCTATGTTCGCGATTTAGGAGTGCTAATTTCGCACAACCTGAAATTTAAGGAACATTACAACAGTATTATCAAGAAAGCTTTCTTGAGATCTATCTTAATTAGAAAATCCTTCTTTTCGCGTGATAAAAATAATCTCGTAAAGGCCTTCATTGTTTAATTGAATATTGAATATTGAATATTGAATATTGAATATTGAATATATTTATATTGAATATTCTGTGTGTGTTATTAATATTAATTATTAATATTATTAATATTAATATTAATATTAATATTAATATTCCTGTGCTTTATGGAACCCCTCTTATATTAGTGATATCAACAGGCTGGAGGCTCTTCAGTGTAAATTTATTAAATACATAGTTGGATATCATAGCCCTCTTTCTTACGACGAACGCCTTAACCAACTTAACTTGTGTCGATTAGAATTACGTCGCCTTCATATTTGCTTATGTATGATGTATCAAATTATTAGTCAAAAATCTTGTCTTGCATGACAGATTTTTTTGTGCTTAATCAAAATACTACTCGCTGCACAAATCGTTTCAAGCTAGTTGTTCCTCTTGTCCGTTCTAATTTACAAAAATTTGACTTTTTCTATAAGTATATCTCTGTTTGGAATCACCTACCTGATTTTGTAGTCTCTTCCCTAACTTGAATATATTCAAATCTAGATTAATTGATGTCGACTTATCCAAATTTATTATAGGGCGGGCTTAAATCGTCATTTTCATGACTCGCTCGTCGCCTTTTGCTGTACGCTTTTATTCTCTTGACCGTACGTTTTATTACTCTTTTACATCTTTCGTAATTGTCGCGTTTCAGTAATAAATTATTTCATTCATTCATTCATTCATTCAAATAGACCAAAAAGTGGAATAAAAAAACGGTGGTAGAAATCGGGGTAGGTAGGGCTGTAATTTTTGAATCTGGGTTTTTTGTGGGTTTTTTGGGTGCGAAAAATCATTGGTTTTGGGTTTTTAGGGTTTTTTATCCTCAGTTTATCAATTTTTGAAATAGACTGAAATAAATACTGCAGGTGATTCAAATTGTAGGTATGTCTGATCTCTTTTTTTGTTTTATGCTGTTCCTTTGACTAGTAAAGACCAACCAACCTCAGTCTTACCAACCTAATGCCCATGCTCGAAAATTTCAGCCCTAGCTTACGATTGCCATCATTTCTAAACACACTTGCAAGTGTACAATTTAATTTTATAGAAAAATGTTTACGAGCCTGATATGGCATTTCTATTTCCTATTTTTGAGGGCCAGTGCATTTTTTGATTAAAATCTAGTAATTTCCGAGTATTGAGGAGAAAGATATATACATGCATGTGACAGTCGCAATGAACGATCGATTTTGTTGTTGTATTTGAATATACGTTGGATAAAGTCGTTGCTCTTCGTTTGTTTCGTGTCTTGCAGCTGTTGGAAGTATTCTCAGCTACTGTATGTAGCTCTAGTTGTAATTTCCATAAAAAACCCAATAAAACCCAAAAAACCCAAAAAAACACAGAAAAAACTCAAAAAAACCCAAAAATTCAAAATTCAAAATTTTCAAATCTGAGTTTTTTCCATCCCTGGTAGAGATGAATTAAAGTCGGGTTGGCAATTTTGACCCGCATCCGACCCGCAAGAGTCAGAGGTCTACTCAACCCGTAGAATCCGACACGTGGCCCGCACATATCAGGGGTCTGTCCGACCCGACCGGACCCAAAAAAATCCGAGATTTCAAAGCAGTTTTTAATGGCAGACAAATTTCATAATCTTTTGTCATTTTTAAGCGTAAAACATTCGAAATTTTCTAAAACGTTTCACCCAAAATATTACATACAACTTTTTATAGAAATAATAGGTAGAGTAAATTACAAACTTGACACTAAACTAAGAGGAAATTTTGCCATTTCGATCGTTTTACACTTCAACCTCAGCTTTACAGAAAAAGAAAGGGCTAAACTTTACTATATGGTGTGAACGGAAAACTTGCAGATGTACATGGAAAGGAACGATATTGATTGAAATGAGGAGGACATGCATAAAGAAAGTGCGGAAAAAATTTTTTGAAAAACGGTCTTCTATTGGTGAAGATATTTACTCAGGATATAGCTACATTAAAGTGAGGTATTTTACAGTTTACCAAAAATGTTCCGAATTTGGGCTGAAAACATATGTATCTGACATTTTCAAGGTCGCTGATTACGAAAAAATAACTTTTATTTTACGGAAAAAAATTTTGTTTGAAAATTTTCAAATTTGAAAAAATTTTTTGCATGTTCTTTCTGTCTAGATAATGTGAAAATTCAAGTTTCTGCTTAAATGACGCTTAGGCTTAGTTTATCTGAGAAGGTATTTTCGGCTGCTTAGGTCGAGGTCGCTCCCACTTAGGTCGAGGTATAGATGTTTAGGTCAACGTATAGATGCTTAGGTCAATGTATAGATGATCAGGTCGACGTATAGATGCTTAGGTCGACCTGAGTTGGGTACATGTTATTCTGCATTCCACTCTTTGAATCTTCAAATGGTTGAAACTTTAAGATAATCCAAAAATGCTGTTTGAATCGTATTTAAGTTGAAATCTTTAACTGGATGTAAACAATGCTAAAAATAGTGAAAATAAAAAAAATTTGAAAATTTTGGCAAAAAATTACAAAAAAAATTTTCTTTAAGTTTGGTTTCCACGCAGTATAACTTAATTTTTTGTAATCTGCGACCTTGAGAATGGCAGGAAATTATTAATTAGTAAAAATTGGAAACCTTTGATAAAGTGATAAAATTCCTTAAAGTGGCTCAAAATGGTGAATGTCGAAGTATGATGTTTGAAGTACGGTAACTCTGTGAGTTTTGTATGGATTTGGTTTATTATTTTTTTCCATATCTTTTAGTGACACAAAGTATCGTTTTTGCGCAATTGTATGAAAGTTCTGCCGGAATGGCGCAAAATCGGTTCCCACCATATTCAAAAACTCCAAAGAAAGAAAAGAAGGAAAATTTATTTGCTGAAAGAATGTAAAAAATAAACACATAAAAAGTAGCTAAAAATGCGTTGTCAATGTAAACATAATACACAATGTGCATAAAACAAAATATGTACATAAAGCAACAGACAATGCAGTGGTACCAGGAGCGTAAGGCACAAGGCTCTTATGTACGCCCCTTAAAAAACACTAAAATCAATTTCAGAAATAATTTTTCTGAAAACAATTGGATTATTACAGTAAACTGTATTTTGCGGGAGTATGTTCCAAATTTTAGCCACCTTGTTCGCAAAGTCATGTTTTCTACTATTTAAATGTGATTGTTTAATGAACAGTTTCATGTTATTTGTGTATACAGTACCGCTGTTCGGTGTAAGCTCAAAAAATTCATTAAATGCCAATATTTTGTGTTTAACAATTTTAAAAGCAAAAACAAATCACTGTGGATACGACGGGTTTCAAGTCATTCTAAGTTTAGGATACTTAATCTTTCATCATACGATAAAGTTTTGTTCCAAAATGACTCTGTAAATTTTGTTTGTACTTTTTCAAGTCGTGTAATATCTCCAATTCAGTATGGATTCCCTACAACAGATCCATTTCAAGGATGCATAACGTATGTTTTAAAAGCTCTTATCATCAAATCGGTATTTTTTGAGACGAATGTTTTGTGTATTAAGGATGCGACTAGCAGCTTTAGACGCTATATTTGTACAATGAATGCCTGATGATAAATCATTAGATATGTAAATACCAAGATCCTTCATACAATTTTCGGTATTTTTTAACTCAGATAGACCTAAGCTATAGCTCACTTTCGGATTTCCGTAACCCAAGTATAACGTTGCACATTTTTCGTAGCTGATTTTCAGTTGCCATTTTTCGGCCCAAGAATGCAATAAATCAAGATCAGATTGAACAGGACGGAATTCTCGGATTTGTTGAAATTTTTCAAATCGTCAGCAAACAACATTATATTGCTATTTTTAATTGAGTCTACTTAATCGTTTATAAAGATCAAACATAACGTGGGACCGAGAACACTTCCTTGAGGAAGACCGCTTATTACTGGCAATGAATTAGATATATGACCGTCAATTTTTACTTTCTGTGATCTGCCTGATAAAAATGATCGAATCCAATTTATAAAAACTCCAGAAATTCCCAAATATTCAACTTTTTGTAACAGTTTAGAATGAACAACAGAATCAAAGGCTTTACAAAAATCTACATAAACTATGTCAGTGGGAATCCGATTATCTAAATTCTTAGTCCAAATATTCTGGCATTTTAATAACTGGGAATCACACGATTAGTTTTTTATGAAGCCGAATTTCTGCTGGTTCAACAAATTGTTTCGATTAAAATAGTTCATGATACAATCATATATTATTGACTCCATAGTTTTGCAAAAAAATACACTTGAGTGAAATTGGTCTATAATTTCCTACTAAATAGGGGTTTCCTTTTTAAAAATCGGGTTTATAAAGGCTTCTAATCAGGACCTGGGAAGTTTTCTAGTTCTATACGAGACTTCAAAAATTGTAGACAGGGGAGCAATTAAAACATCACGAATTTGTTTTATAAAGTATGCGCAAAACCCATCGGGGTCATTCCATATCAGTTCAACCAAAGCTCCCAGTCGACCATCTCCAATTTTGATGAAATTCGGCACCAATGTAGCCCATGACCCCAAACTGATTAGGGTAAAATATTAGACCCTAATGTGCCTTGGTTCTTGAGTTAGAGCTGCTTACACGAAGGGCCCCTGCTCAAAAAATGCATGTGCGTGCTAAAAAGTGCCAATTTTGGTTTCTTGTAAAATCAGATTAACGTATAAGCGAGTAGTATAACTTGGCACACTGGGACAACTTTCTGTGATAAATTTGATGGTGTAAATAAAAAGACTACCTTGGCTGTTAGCCACTCACAAATTTGTGCCGAACATGCTCACAAAATTCGATGTATAAAATAAAATGCAAACTTATAGGACCAGTAGCTAGAGAGCAGTGCACTGCAGAAAGCTGCAAATGTGCACAAATGTCAACAATAAGGATGTTCGCAGCAGGGCACAACAATATTAAATAAGAGGCAATAGCTGCTGATATAAATTGGCACAAAAATGCCCCAAAAAATCAATATGCAAATTTTTGTCTATATTCTGGGCCAATTATCAGAGTGTGGAACATCTCGGATTTTCTCATTTCTTTCATTTCCTGAATGAGAATTTATTTTTTTACAAGATAATATTCCTTTGACTTTGTTCCCAGACCTTGTAATGAGGAATAATTGCCTCAGAAGTAAGCATGCCCACTTGTGTGCTGCACGTGCATCAGTGGGAAATAACAAACTTTGGTATCTTGTATAATCAATTTGAAGTATGGGAGAGTAGTATAACTTGGCACCCTGAGTCAACTTTTTGTGGTGAATTTGTTGGTGTTATTGAAACGACCATATTGGCTGCTAGCCACCTGCAAATTTGTGCCAAACGTGGTCATGAAATTGAACGTATAAAATAAAATGCAAACTTTAAGAACCAGTAGCTAAAGAGCAGTGCACTGCAGAAAGCTGCAAATGTGCACAAATCTCAACAGTAAGGGTGTTTGCATCTGGGCACAACAATAGTCAATAAGAGGCAATAGGTGTCAATATAAGTTGACACAAAAGTGTCTAAAAAAACTTAATATGCAAATTTTGGTCCATTTTCTGGACCAAATATCTGGGTATGAAACATCTCAGATTTTCTTATTTCTAGCATCTCCTGAAAGAAAATTTATTCTTCAACAAGATACTATTCCTTTGATTTTGTTCCCTTGCCTCAGAAGAAGGGTACCCACATGCATGCTGTGCATGCATCAGCAGAAAATAAACTTCGGTATCTTGTATAAGCAGTTTAAAGTATGGGAGAGTAGTACAACTTGACATCCTGGGACAACTTTTTGTGTTGAATTCGATGGTGTAATTGAAACGACTACATTGGCTGATAGCCACTCACAAATTGAAACCAAATATGCTCACAAAATTTATTGTATAAAATAAAATGCAACTTACAACTAGCATCCACTGAGAGAGCATTTATTTCTACAAGTTGCTATTTGTCTGATTTTGTTTCCAAACTTTATAATGAGGAATAGCTTCAGAAGTAAGGGTGCCCACTTCTGTGCTGCACATGTATTAGTGGAAATTAGCTAGTTTAAATAGTTTTGGTTTTAGTTTAAAAAGTGATATGACATCCAAACTTAGCCTCAAACATGGCCACAAATTTTACATTGTTGGCTGTATGATACCAATCATGTACATTTTATACAAAAGGGAATTGGTCATTTCTCTTTGCCTAGTCCTTGCATTGGTCCAAGGTGGCTTTACCACTACCAGCTGATGCAGCTGGCGGCCCTATCTCCAAGGGGCCACTCTTATTAGCCAGGCAAGGTCAGCCATGGGTGGGATCACTTAATTGATAAAATGCCATTCCTTAATGCAACTGACATCTACCAGATCTCATTATCTCCCACTAGTGCAGCCAAACAACAGACCAAGTTGGCAGGAAATAATTAGCATTGCAGCCATGAGAGTAGTCTTCGCTAACATATCCATAGCTGGCAGGAAAATATTCACATATTGGCCGCCAGAATCATTTTAGGAAGTGTCCACAGGAAAATCACATCTCAGCCACCATTCAACATTTTTATCTGCCAGATTTGCATTTTCCCACCAGAAAGTTATTTTACTAACAGTTTTAGGAACTGCCCCAGCAAAATATAAAACACTTCACATTTCATCTGCCATTCTACGTCTTTGTCCACCAAGAAAATAATTTGCATCTTAGTCGGTAGAAATTTCTTCAAACCCAGCCCCCTGCCCCACTATGTATATATGTGGACCCTACCGGGTTGTATTAGGATTAAAAGGAAGAGCTTCACATATTATACGCTCATACATTTCTGTTTTTATGAAAATCATGATGATTGTCAGCCAATCATGGTTCTTGAAAGTTTGCATTTTTTATATGTTGAATTTTGTGAGCATGTTTGGCACAAATTAGTGATTGGCTTACAACCAATGTGGTCGCTTCAATTACACCATCAAATTCAGCACAAAAAGTTGTCCCAGGGTATCAAGTTGTACTACTCTTCCATACTTTAAACTGATTATACAATAAACCAAAGTTTGTTGTTTTCCACTGATGCACATGCCGCATGCATGTGGGTACCCTTCTTCTGGGGCAATTATTCCTCATTACAAGATCTGGGAACAAAATCAAAGGAATGATGTCTTGTAGAGAAATAAATTATCTTTCAAGAGATGATAAAAATAAGAAAATCTGAGATGTTCCACACCCAGATATTTGGCCCAGAAAATAAGCCAAAATTTGCATATTGATTTTATTGACATTTTTGTGCCAACTTATATTGGCAGCTATTGCCTCTTATTGACTATTGTTGTTCCAAGACGCAAACATCCTCACTGTTGACATTTGGGCACATTTGCAGCTTTCTGTATTGCACTGCTCTTCAGCTACTGGGTCATAAAAATTGCATTTCATTTTATACGTTTAATTTTGTGACCATGTTTGGCACTAATTTGCGAGTGGCTAGCAGCCAATATGGTCGTTTCAATAACACCAACAAATTCACCACAAAAAGCCGTCCCAGGGTGCCAAGTTATACTACTCTCCCATACTTTAAACTGATTATACAAGATAACAAAGTTTGTAATTTCCCACTGATGCATGCGCAGCACGCAAATGGGTACACTTACTTCTGAGGCAATTATTCCCCATTACAAGGTCTGGGAACAAAGTCAAAGGAATATTACCTTGTAGAGAAATAAATTCTCATTCAGGAAATGAAAGAAATGAGAAAATCCGAGATGTTCCACACTCTGATAATTGGACCAGAATATAGATAAAAATTTGCATATTGATTTTTTTGGGCATTTTTGTGCCAATTTATATCAGCAGCTATTGCCTCTTATTTAATATTGTTGTGCCCTGCTGCGAACACCCTTATTGTTGACATTTGTGCACATTTTCAGCTTTCTGCAGTGCACTGCTCTCCAGCTACTGGTCCTCTAAGTTTGCATTTTATTTTATACGTCGAATTTTGTGAGCATGTTTGGCACAAATTTGTGAGTGGCTAAGAGCCAAGGTGGTCTTTTCAATTACACCATCAAATTCACCACAAAAAGTTGTCCCAGTGTGCCAAGTTATACTACTCGCTTATACGTTAATCTGATTATACAAGAAACCGAAATTGGCACTTTTTAACACGCACATGCATTTTTTGAGCAGGGGCCCTTCATGTAAGCATCTCTAACTCAAGAACCAAGGCTTATTAGGGTCTAAAATTTTACCCCAATTAGTTTGGGGTCATGGGCTACATTAGTGCCGAATTTCATCAAAATTGGAGATGGTCGACTGGGAGCCCTGGTTGAACTGATATGGAATGACCCATCGGGATCAACAGGATATGTGGGTTTTAGCTTATTTAACGCCAAGGAAATTATCGAATTTTTAGAAGCAACTTTTGGACGATCAGTTACGTTTACACGGTTCGCATCATCTGGAATATCATGATTATCAAAAGTGAAAACTGATCCAAAAATATATTAAAATCATCTGCTTTGATTGATTGATCAGAGACGGTTTGACCATTAACCTCTAAATCGGGAATTAAGTGCTTCAAGTTTAGCCGAGTATTGACAAAAAATGTAAAATTTCTTCAAATTAGAACCATTTTCTAGTAAATTTTCTTCCTCTTTATGACATAATGACGCTACCGCATCATTCACATCATTACAGATGTTTTTGTATCGATTTTTTAAATTCGGATTTTCCTTGAGATTTCTCCAAATTTTCAACTTTTTCTTCTGAAAACGCGGGCGGAATATTTTTCGGAAAATTTTTGTTTTTTATGGGATGTATCCTAAAAGGAACATGGGATTTAATGGCTTCATTTAAAGTAGTAGAAAAAGCGTCATAAAAATCGTCAATATTTACACAATTTGAAAAGATGTCAGGTCAGCTTATTATGGATAAATCGCAAATAATCGAGTTATAATCAGCTCTTTTAAAGTCGAGGTTTTGTGTCTTATGATTTTTCTTAAGTTCTATAGGAATGGATATGTTGAACTCAACTGAATCGTGATCACTAGATGCAAAAGGTGCCGAATGTTGTATATCAAATATGGAGGACTTGTCTGAGCAAAAAACTAAATCCAGTATACTATTACATAATGTTGGTTGATGTGTGAAGTGGTGTAATCCGACCTGATTCACAAAATCGAAAAAATGTGAAGAGATACTATTTTCAGCAAGTAAAAAATGTCTGTTCCATTTTATTTCTGGAAAGTTAAAATCCCCCAATAATACGATGATCCTAGGAGTTCTACAAGACCATTCTAAATATTCGAGAAGTTGGTTGTTCATTTCATTATTCAACAGAGGACTTTTGTAGCAAAGCACAAATTGATATTTTGTGTTGAGAACGTCAAAATCACAAACAACGGTTTCTTGCTGCATATAAATGTCAGGAATGTTCAAAATTTTGAGTTTTAGCTCATTTTTGTATATGATTGCAACATCACTGCCAACTTTATTTTCACGATCATGGCGGATAAAACTATAATCAAAGTTTAGCAATAATAAGGAATCTGGAAATGAATCGTTAAGCCACAACTCTGTAATAAATACAAGGTCGTAAATTTTGACTGAGAGAGTAAACAATGAAGTTGACCGATTATAATTACCTAGACTTCTGGCGTCAATTAGTATGCATTTTAATGATTGGCGACAGGGAGACCAGTATTTTGGGGTATAGGTGTTTTATTGATTTTTTCTAGATTAACATTAGTTTAAGGTTTTTCAGTAGTGTTCAAAAAAATTGGAAGGGGCATGCGCTCAATGATTAATGAAATTGGACAAAAACAATGAAAAAACTTGCAAACGGCTCGTCTTACAAATTATGGCCTTGCGCTTGTAATCGATATAATGTGAATCCTGATCAAACACTTTAAATTTATCGCACAAATTTAGCCCGTCCACCCTCTGTTGATAGGTGAGGTCCGGCCTGATGCACAAATCCTTGTAATCGGGATCCTCTAATTTCATGACTGTTTATGTATGCGATAAAAGCATCCCCCACATTTGACGTGGCACAGATCACCTTCTGGAAGCGTGGACTGCCATCCTCGTTGGACGGCCCATCTCAGAAAACGTATTGGATGTCAAAAGGCATGTATCTCGTATCCCTTGCTCATGCCGATGGACATCTCATTGCGGATGGAGGTCAGGTCGTCGGCCGAGTCGAGCAGCCCAAAAAGAACCTCGTTGTGTTGCTTCATCTGTGCCTCCAAAACCGACTCCACCGTTTGGGCAAACACCCTGCTGTCAAATGGTGGTAGGTATCCTGGCTGGTCATGGGGAACATGGGTGGCGGTCGAGCGGTTGTAAACAGCGGCGGTTGCATTTGTGCCAGAAAAGAATTGTTGTTAGCTACCGAAAAATTGAGTTTAGTGTTTAGTTTTGCCTCTAGTTCACGGAAGCGGGCCTCCATGTCGTCCATACGTTTTTCCATGGAAATCAACTCAGACGATCTATCTTGGGCACGCAATTTGGGCTGAAGAATTTTGTGGATCTGGTACTGCATTTTTTGAGTACGTTTTAGGCAACCTGGTCCAATCCTATGCACTTTGGGTGTCCCCACAGGTCACAATAGTCGCGCTGGATGCCTGCCGAGCCACAGATTGGGGGGGTTGAGGGGAGTATTGCCCCCACCTCAGGGTACGAAACTTGAATCACTGTCGGACAATTTTGAGCTATCAAACATTTTTGCATGACTTTTGGGTACAAAAGCTGCGAACATGTTAGAAATTTTTCTGGCACTTCGCGCTGACTAATACATTTCTGTTTTATTTACCCATAAAATACCTACAATGAACTTAATATGATCTAAAAAGCCAAAATTTCCGATGAATTCGTATATTTTCTACTTACAGAAGTGACAAAAATGGTCAGAATGGGACAAAAAAGTAGTTGAAAATACAGTTTTTCACATTAAAACATGCTATGTAGGATGTTTTAGCCATTTTTTATATTTGACCTGCAAAAAGGCTGGAGTCTAAATTTAGTCGTCCTAAATTTTGGGATTTCACTCACCCCTTGAACTTTTGACCTTGGGCAACTGCGCCGAGCGATCACTGGCCTTGAATATATTGCTGCACAAATGGCACTTTTTGGCCGATTTGGATGTTGTATCTGCAGATTTATCGATCTTCGGCAAATTGACCGGTTTAGAGTTTAAGCTCGACATAATTAATAATTAATTATAAAATCGGGCAGGCACCTTGATAATTCGGGTATTTAGGTACATATACAAAGTTGGTAGATTTGAAGTGGATCGGCTGGAAATATTGGCATTCACGCATTACCAGTTCCCATCAAAGTTGAACGTCAAAGAATTTTACTCACCGGAGAATTTGGGCGCTTGCACTATTCTCAATTGAAATTCGGCCATTAATTACAAAGTAATACACATAAGTATGTACATACTCTTATTTTCGTAAATACAGAGCTAAACTCGTAAGGAGAAACAGTGCAATGAATGAAAATGCATAAGGTGGGATCCACGAACATAGAGGCAATCATACTCAGCTGTTTACGCTCATGTGGTGCCGTGTCTCACATAACTTTGTTAGCATTGCCAATGTTTAACGTATAATTAACTGAAATAGTAAGATAAGAAGAGAGTGTAATTAAAAAAAATCAGTTTGTAAAACATGTCAATTATATAAATGCTTATTTCCCTGAGTTCTTTATTCCAGCAGAAGGCAAAGGACAAACTTCTTATCTGCTTTGTTACTCCCTTTCTACTGCAGATATTTTTGCATACACTGTTGTCTTTGCATTGCAGCAACGTGATGGATAAGCTATTTGCATACCTATGTATTGCGCTAAATATACCTATGGCTTATTTTTTGAGAAATTTGTAACTTTGAGACATTTACAGATAGCCTTTCTAACTAAAAATGTAGTTTTAGAATTGAGAATCTTGTTTTCAACCCGACTGGTGAATCTCAACCTGCACCCCTCAACCTGTGACCCGAGGTCATCAGTAGTCTGCCGACCCGATGTGACCCACAGGTCGGGTTTTCGGGTCGGGTCGGGTCTTCGGGTCGGGTCGGGTTGTGAGGTCCCAAACTTTCATCTCTAATTCAGGGTTGCCAAATTGGTTAACGTTTTAACTCGGCTCGGCTGATCTGGGTTGCCAAGTTGGGGTTCTACCCCATTTTAGAGGTTTTTTAGGCAGTTGGAGGCATTTTTTAGCAACTAAAACTTTTTTGCGCCCATGTTTAATCATTGGTTGGCGTTTTTAGGCAGTTTGAGGCAAAAATGGGGGGGGGGTTTGACAAGCACGTGGCAACCCTGCGGCTGATGTCTTCTCTCATTTTGTCGGCGTCACACTTGTTTGTGCACTAACAAGATGCATTGTTTATTCCGGGCCGGAGTTAAGAATCCGGAAGATATTACTTGCTGACTCGCACCCAACCCGCAGAATCAGTAGCACTCCTCAAAGTAGACAATCCGCAATGCGACATTACTTGCTCTTAGAATCAGGCGGCATTGCCGATTAGTGTAGAGCGAGAGGTCTCGGGATCGAAATCCGTCAACTGCAAAATATTTTTTCCTTTTAATGAATGTCGAAACCCAACACAAGCGGAATAATAACTCGTTCCTACCAAGGTATATACCAGGACTGGCTAAAACCTAGATTTGAAAATTTAGCGGTTTGGGTTTTTGGGGTTTTTCGTGGGTTTTTGGCGTTTTTGGTGGGTTTTTGGTTGTTTTTTGGTTGTTTTTTGGTTGTTTTTGGTGGGTTTTTGGTTGTCTTTGGTGGGTTTTTCCTGATACACACCAGAGTTTTCTGCATACACTTATAAACATTGACTTGGCTTACTTTGTGACATATAAAGGACTTGACATAAAAATAGTACAAGTTCAAAACAAAGCTTTATTCGACTGTCGCTGTGCTGATCAGTGATTAGTGATCACATATCCCTATCATCACAATCATCAGTATCCATCATGGTAGGATCACAAAGCTGATTAGCATTGGTTTTAATGAACACCAGTTTTCGGAACATTTCAGTGCTCAGTGAATCTCTGAATTTCGAATGGACAAAACCAAAGGTTGAAAAATTTCGTTCCGATGAGGCTGTTGAAACTGCCAATGTAAATACCTATGTAACAAGTATAAAAGTTAGACATCAAAGATTGGAAAATTACACTACACACGAAATTTACAATAATAGATATTTACTTATGTTGTTTATGTTCAAAAGGCATCTCAGAATACCGAAAACCCCAAAACCCAAAAACCCAAGATTTTTTAGAACCCAAAAACCCACCAAAAACCCAAAACCCCAAAAATCCACTCATGCCAGCCCTGCTTATAACATGTCCTATAGTTAAGGGTAGGTTTCAACCTACTGTAGGAATGCCGAGTTCAAGACCGATTGTAATGCGGAACGTTATGTCAACATGAAATATTCTTTTTTCGCCGCTCGTTTATGGTGTGGCAATTGCAGTGCTGGCTCGAATTTTCTTCATTGAGATTATGGAAGATTATTGAATCTGCTTTAAAATATGTTTCCTTGGATTGTTTATGACCATGCAGTGTTTGCCTTAACATTTTTTTAGTGATGTCCTGGGCACCGGCACCGGCGCCGGTGCCTAAGCACCGGCACCGGGCCGGTACTAGGCTGGTACCGGCGCCGATGCGGTGCCGGTGCTAGATAAAAGAAAAAATTAGTGTAAAAAGAATAATGGAAGCTCATTCATCACTAATTTAATGAATAAAGGCGCAAAAGGTAGCATTTTGTTAATAAAATCTCCTGATTAGCATAGTGAAGCATTTTGACTGAACTTCAGAACAAGTCTTCGAGCTTTAAAATGAATTATTCATTTAACGAAACACATCTTATTGAAAACATGTGGAAAGTTCTTCTAACTCTACCATCTGTAGGCAAGAAGGATGAGTAATACAGAGTAGTTTTCAACTTAATTTCATCAAATCCATTTTTATTTTCCCATTTCGTGAGCAGAAGACCGTAAAACGTAGCTAGAATTTTAAAGTAGTTTTTATGCAAAACTCTTTCCTGCAAATTGTTCAGAAAAAGCTTGTTAAAACTTTGTAAATGAACTTCTTTGTAAGTCTTTTGCATTACTAATATATCCCATGTTTGTTTTCAGAGGCTTTTGAAAATGTGAAATAATAAACTCAGATAATTTAACCTCAAAAAGTTTTTGTGGCTATTTTCTTGTTTGTTTCCTACTAGTTGAATATTTAACTAATGCACCAAAACCAAATTTCGATTTGACTAAAGAATCAACTACTGCACAAGCCACTCTTGATTGCGCTACACTTAAACTTATAATACACTATTTAACTTTTATTTTTCTCCGAATTTCAATTTTATAACAATTTTTTGTTTGTTTAATGCTTAAGTGAGAAATTTAATATGTATTCATAAATTAAAAATAATGAAGTCGTTACTAGCCAAATGAAATTTTGCCCTTTATATGTATATCCGGTGAAAAATAGGTACAAATTTAGCCGTTTTTGAAACAGCATAGTACACTATATAATATGCTAATGTAGCACCGGCACCGGCACCGGCGCCGGTACAGGGGGTACCGGCACCGGTAAAAAAAGCGGTACCGGGACATCACTAATTTTTTTATAATTTTTTCAAGGAATTTTCTGTCCTGAGAATCCTTATACTTCTGATAGATATTATATACAAAGAACCCAATTTTGTGGCCCCTTTTGCGCTTCTTAACTTGCCGATTAAGAAGTTTTAAGCTTCGTTCCTTCATATTGCTACATTTTTGTGTTTTATAAATAAAGTTGTGGGAACTAATATGGAACACTACGTTCGTTTCATGTTGAGTCCATGTATATATGGCGTTGTTGATCACGTACTGCTCTTTTTTGTACTTCTTTGCAAAGTCTTATTGTGACCACATCTTGTGTTTCGCAGACGTCTAGTGTAGGTTTATTCTCTGATATTATTATTATTTATTAAAGTATCTTTATAGGCTTGACAGTAGACCGTATCTGAGAATACCTACTTTTACTTTAAATAGAAGCCAATTATTGGTCATATTGTTATCTTTTAGTTCTTGTCATCTATTGACCAATTTTTTCGGCTGGTCCTTTGAATTTATTCACAGGATTCAGTTCGTTTTTAAAGGGAGACATTCAGTTTTTCTACAAAAAACATCTTATTGCAATACGATTTGGCCGTATGAAAAGTTGCTTTCTGCTGCGCAACTTACAAGTATGTCTGACTATAATCGCCTAGAATCAGACTTATTTTAACAGCTGGCACCAATATTTTGGTCGGTTGCAAAAAACAAGATCTCTGATATTACCGGTATTAATTTTCTGGAAATTGGCGTATTCTGCACTAACTCCAATTTTGCGCATCTAATGATTATTTCATTTCACTCTCCTGTAGTGTTAAAAAATTTTTGTCGTTCATTTTTCTCAGGCCTTTTATTCCAGCAGCGTTTTGACTTTTTGCTTGCGCGATTTTTTCTTTCTGTGATACTGAAAGACGTGCGCTGAAGCAAAGTAAATTATGTAACGCACCTACTTCTTTTCAGTTCACTTCAACTTATACGCTGATTGATAAATAATGACTTCTGTTAATGTAATTTGTCCGAATGCAAGACGCGTTGTTGTCAAAGTCACGTCAGGAACAACTTTATTTCAGGTAAAAATGCTATGCTAAAGTCGAATAAGAAAATTAAATTCTTTGGTGATCCGAAATCAGAATTTTGGACATAAAAATTCAAGATTTTTGAGTTAAAGTCAGTGTAGATTGGAAAAATCGCTCGTTATTATGGAAAAAGTTAGAAATTATTCTAATATTCCTTCCCTTTTTACGATTGTCCAGCCTTTTAACATATGAATTTTCACTAGAAGAAAACATATGTTGTTCAGAATGGATTTTTCATCCAATGAAAGTCAGTTTTTCACTATTTCTAAATCTTGAAAATAATTTATACACAAATTTATCAAGTGAATTTACATTTTTAGAAAAATATCCATTATGTTCATTTTGAAACTGAATAATTCTACAATAATTTTAACGAGGGAGGTAGGTATGAACATTTCCGCTTAAGTCAGCTGTCTTACAAATTTTACTTAGTCGACCAAAGACTTACTTTTGAACATGCTTGCTACATCATCATAATTTTTCTTTCGACAATTTTGATTCTAAACATTGCAGTATCAAATGACTCAGTTAATTAGGAATGAAGTAATTGCGCAGTTAATCAGTAAACTTACGGTTTGAAAATAATATTTTAAGTTATAAAATCATTCTTTCAAACCTAATTTATATATTTTTGTAGCTCCTCTTCTTTAAATTTTGTGCTTTACTAGTACATTTCTTGCATGAATAACAACATTGTACGTTTTTATTTGTTTGCGACCACAAATCGGCACATTTCTCATTTAATAAAAAGAGAAGTGAGGTAACTGAGGGAAAAGAAAAACCGATAGGTAATCTATGTAGGTACTAGTAAAATTGTTAAGTAATCATGTCCAAAGGATAACACTTGGCTTAGTTCAGTTTTTCAAGGTGGCAAATATAAACATATAGCCAATAACATATCAGCGAAAAAGAAGTTTTACAAACAGCAGCTTAGGCAGCATTTCTTGAAAAGCATCAATTGGTCTTTGTTTTCCTTCAAATAAATTTTCAGAGCCCGAGAAAAAAAATTGAAAAACCGAAGTTTTATATCCATTCCACTAATTTCTGTGCCATTTATTGAATGAGTTTGACCATTTACATTTTTATCGTTCTTGCGATTATTATGTTGTACTTCTTAGATACTTGACGAGGCGTGCAAAAAACAAGGATACGTAACTATGAATTACTCCTTACGGTACGCTACAAATGCAAAATTTTTTTATACGCTGACTTCTAGTTTTAGGCGCATCTTTAGGCATCATTACAAATTACTTGACTTATCGCTAACGTTCCGACTGTCTGGACTGCCGAATAATTGTACCCTAGAAATTAGTGAAAAACTTACGCTTGATAAGCAAGAGGCAAGTAATGAAAAATTACACTCTGAAAGGATGATTAATAAGTACATACTGCTCAGTACTCACAATGATATTTTAGTTCTACCTGTCTCCATACATGCACCGCATGATATTTCTGGGGGAAGGGAATTGTAAACTGCTATTTTTAACTCAAAAATAACGGATACGCTTCAAAAACATGTTTTGTCATTTCTGATGATACTTTTTGTTTTTTAGAGCATAAAAACGTGAAGAAATTTCGAAAAAATTGAATAAATCGAACCAAATATAGTTAAAATGAGAGTATATCGCGCGAAGCGCCGAAAATTTGACACTTTTGAGCAAATAGATAGCTAAAAACGCTTAAAATAGTACGTTCTCTACGAATTTTGGGGCAAGTTTTATAAAATCGTGAATTCTAAGGTGGTGGAGTGAATAGATTTCAGGGGTACCCCTCAAGATCTGGTATACTTATAAATAGAGAACACATTTAATGATTGTCAGTCAAACATTTGATTCCTGATAAAAATTGACCGAAAAACGTAAAGAAAAGACTGCGATTTTAAATGCAGATTGAAAAACTGTTTATTCTCAGCTCATACATAAATAGTGAAAAACATTTGGCTAGCCGGCATAGGTGCACACGGTCAGGGTCAGCAAGGGGCTGAAATCTCAGAAATCCAATACAGTAAATTTAACGCTCACGAATTTTTTCGTTGTTAAAACGGCCAAAATGGTCAAAACAGCCTATAAATTGTCTATTCATGGTAATTTCGCATTTTGAAGCATTTCTAGTCCATTTTGACTGCATTATATCACTTTCAACTCTAAAAAACAATCAATTTTTGGCGCTTTTTGGTTAAAAAAGTACATAAAAGTACTAATCTGACGCGAAACGCTGGAAAAATTTTGAGATTTTCACTACTTTTGATTTCAAAAATGATGTAAAAAACGTTCTGTTAGCTCAAAATCGCCGGACAGTATATACCTGTCTGGCTGACTCCTCAGCGGGGGGTTCTACCCCCTCACCCTCCCGCGTGTGCATGTATGCTAGCCGGGCAGATCAATCAGAGCAAGCAGATTTAAGCCTCTTTTCATAGCTCAATCGAATATTCTAAATGAAAAAGAATGGAAAGAATAAAAATTAAAAAACTAAAAATAAAAAATTGGTCATCTGGGCCTTCCTAACTATAAATGCATACATTTATTTTAAGATTTTAGATACTTTTTAAACATCGTTTATTAAATAGAGAAGATAAAGGATTTGCTTCACATTTATTATACCGTGAGCGCAGATATGAAAGGAGATTTAGGCCTGTTTTCACAACTCAATTGTATATTCTAGAGAAAAAAGGATAAAAAAATAAAAATTAAAAAATTAAAAATGAGAGATTGGACACACATAGGCAAACAGGGTCGACTCAGGGTCAAATGACTTGATCCTAGCAGCCGAGTGACCCCACAACCGCGCTGGGAAAACCGGACCAATCCCGCAAGAGCTCGAAAATTTCCAGGGGAAAATGAGGCAAAATGAAGGCCGAAACTGGATAAAAACTGAAAGTTTTCTTCAAAAGTGCTTGAAATTGATTAGAAACCGAAGAATAACGTAGTTTTAAGGGTATTCTAGCATTCTTACCATTTTTTAGTTCATTTTGGCCACAAGAAAGCTCCATTTTCACCTCCTTTCCCATATCGACCATGCTCTGCATCTATGATCATGACCAACCCCGCAGGTTCCAGGGAAGTCATTTGACCCTGAAGAACCTGAGCATGCCCATGTATGACATTGAAATAATAAAATAATAAAATAAAAAATAAAAAAATCTATTACAATTTGAGTTTTGGTGTCGAAATACTTTTTAAAACGTACAAAATATATCTCATGTAAACATGTATAGTCGAACTAGGATAATGCGAACCCCGTATAATGGATTTTTCCGGATAATGCACACCTGCTGACAATGCCATTGCGTATATTGGAATGCGTAAAATTCACACGCTCAATGCACACACTCGGATGATGCATACCTTTAACATTGGTCCCTAAGGGGTGTGTTTCACCCGAGTTCGACTGTATACATGTATAATGTACATGCAATGGATGGAAAAGGAATATTTGTTTAATTTTTTATCGCATAAAATACATGTACAAACATGGTCCCTAAAAGTCTTTGTACATTTTGTACACACAAATTTTTGGGTACTATAATATGATACAGTAGCGATTTCAGTGTGGCAAAAACAGTTGTTTGACCTTTGGTAGTGTATTTAGCTGATTTCTGGGTTTCTGAGGGCAAAAATCACTAATAATCGTCTGAAAACGGCGCAAGCGCCGAAAAATTTGACATTTTTCCTTTCAAAATGCAATTTATGACATTATAACGATATATAGAACACACAATTACTCATTTCGGCGCTTCGCGCCGAAATTTTTGCGAATTTCAAACCTTTTCTTGCAGTTTTTGTTTTCCAAAAAATCTTTGTTCATGTACAAAGACGGTCCCCAAAAGTCTTCGTACATCGGAAAAAATCTTTGCTGAATACAAAAAAACACTGAGATGAATGATTTCTTAAGTTTATTATTTTAAGCAGCTACCGCAAAATACGTACATTTTACACTATTTCCGTCTGTTAATGTGCTTAACTTATCTACGGGAACAGATACAAATGCTCCAGCTGTCTTTAATTTATTTCGTAGTTATTTATCAGCAGAGTGTAGCGGGCCGCCTTTGTTAAACTACGCTACTTGCAAATTCCTTATCATACCGACTTAAAGAACGTATTTTTCTATTATTTGTCCCTATTATAAATCAATTTCAAGGGAGATTAGAGTCGCTTGGACGTCTTGTGCTGCTTAAACAGCTGTCATGCTGATATACATACATTGAAGATTATATTTAATGCTTGGAAATGATAAAGTTTAGTGACTTATTTTTGATTGGAAACGGCAAAATACCTAAATATTGCTTGGAACGAGTTTTTAAATATATTAGGAATCACCATCATTTATGTATTCTGCAACAATTTTCTCCGATATACAAAGAATTTTCGGGACCGTCTTAGTATATATATATATATATATATATATATATATATATATATATATATATATATATATATATATATATATATATATATATATATATATATATATATATATATATATATATATATATATATATATATATATATATATATATATATATTTTTGGGAACGAAAACTGGAAAAGGTCTGACATTTCCGAAAATTTTAGTCGAAATTAGAAATTGTCTGTACTAGTTTCGTGTCTTTACGATGACAAAAAGCGCTTTAAAAAGAAATCCGTCAATTTTTCGACTTGTCGTTCCGTTTTAATAAATTTCCAGTCTTACCACAAAAAAGTGTTACCCTAACATATTATAGAACCGTACAATTTACGCGAATAAAATGCACAAATAGTTTGTGGACCATGTTTGCACGTGTGCAAAGGAACATTGTACAAAAAATATTGGCCGAAATTCACATTCTCATCTTGGAAAATTTATTTTCGTTTGTTTTTTCGCTTAAATGCAATGGCCAAATGACTTTTCTTCTATTTTGTTCATTTTACAACCGGTTTAACGCGTTTAGGACGTTAATTTTCAACTCTATTGTAAATTTAAAGCCTTATTGTACGTAAGAGTAATGGTTGGAAAAATTGATTTTTGATCTAGCAAATTATTATTTTTTAAAACCTCAATTATTTCGGTTTTTCTTTTTTCCTTGTAAATTGTTTATACGTTTTTTTCAACCTGCTTGCTCTTCTGCAAAATTCTATTCATGAAACTGTCGTTCACTTTTTTCTATTTCTGAAAAAAATCGGCGTCTATTCGTTTTTATTTTATTCTTTATTTATTCTTTATTTTCAAATCTTTATATCTATTCATCTATTTGTAATTTTTCTTCAGAAATGTCGTCTATACGATTTATGGTCAACACTTAGCTATATTTTGATTATCATCACTATTTCGTACCTTTCAGATTTTTTTCGAAAAATGCTTTATTTAAACGGAAAACCATTGAGATTTAACATGCTTTTTTGCGTATTCAGGTGGAAATAGCTCTACAGTTGCAAGATGGTACCAGATTAAAGCAATCGATACCTACTAATGCAACTCTTATTGATCTGCTCATTGCATTTGAAACAACAAGGTAAATAAGTAATACTCGCAGAAGAAAAAATTTCCGCCTAAAAGCTCAATTTTTGATCTTCACACCGGCTTAACCATACGTGGGCAGCAAGAAAATTCTGCGGGGGGTGCAAGATTTTTCGAAGCTCAAAAAATGGCCTTAAAATGGTGGTATGACGAAAAACAACATTTCACAACGTTTCTCGTCGAGCACTATCCATTGGCATCAAAAGAATTGCGAAAAAAAAACAAAAAATTTTCAAAATTGGTTTATTTTGGTTTCTCGGGTGGGGGGGTGTGGGTGCATACCCCCAAACCCCTACGCCCAGGTGTGGGCTTAACCCCTCCTCTCGATCAGCCGTATTGTGCACCTATCGTCGTTCCCCTATTCCCCGAGAATCAGAATACTTTTGACCCTACCCGATTTTAGACGAAAGTTTGGCTAAAAATTGAAAATTCATTTACAAACGTATGATGGAGGCCAAGCCTTCTCATGATCCTTTGAGACTCGCTAGCATAAGCTGGATTCATGAATTTTGGCTTCATAGTTTACCAAGGTTGAAAGTTCCGGGGGGGGGTTAAATCCCAAAATTTAAGAAAAAAATAAATTTAGAGTCTAGGCTTTTTTGCAGGTCAAATATGAAAAATGGCAAGAACATCCTATATAGCATGCTTCAATGTGAAAAACTGTATTTTTAATCACTTTTTGTCCCATACCGACTAGTTTTGTCTCTCTTGTAAGTAAAAAATCTAATAATTTATCAAAAATTTTGACTTTTTAGATCATTTTAAGTTCATTCTAGGTATTTTATGGGTAAACAAAACAGAAATGTATTGGTCGGCGCGAAGTGCCGAAAATTTTTTTAACATTTTCGCTGCTTTTGTACCCGAAAATCATGCAGAAAATGTTGGAAAGCTCAAAATCGTCCGACGGTGATTCAAGTCTCGGACCCTGAGGTGGGGGTAATACCCCCCTCACCCCTATGGGAATGTGTGTTAGGATTTAAAGGTATTTTCTGATGTGTGAGCGTCGATAATGAAAACAAAAGTTATTTCTGTTCATTTTTCATATGGGCAGGTTTGAACATTCATTCAATTTATAACATAAGAGCATGGGGGTGAGGGGGGTATTAATCCCCCTGAGCTTTGAAAAACTGATAGCTATACAGCCATTTTGGCTGAAAAACATTGCTATATAGCCTTTTTGGGATCAGAAAATTAGCTATGTAGCCTTTTCGGGCTCAGATAAATAGCTATATAGTCTTTTTTGAGCTCAGAAATGCTATATAGTTGTCTTTTTTGAGTTTTAAAAGGATGTTTCGCTATTTTCTCGACTCAAAAAGATATATAGCTATTTTTAGTCCAAAAAGCTATATAGCTATTTGGGTTGGGACTAGCACCGGCACCGGCTACGGCGCCGGTGCCAAGGTATCTGGCACCAGCCGGTGCTTGTTAGTAAACGCATAAGTAGATTTGTGCGAATAATCTAAATTGTTTCTCCAACGATTAATTATTTTATTCTCCACTAATTTGGTTTTTTAGCGGTTTAAAGCTTTTGGAATCGGAACAGGACGATGGGACACAACCGGTTCTGCAATATTTTAATCAACAAGTAATTTAGGTATCTACTTACAATCGATTCCATAATTGAACATTAATAGGCATGCCTTCATCATTACTAGAATGTAAAGTATTAAAGTTATAATAAAAAATTGCTTAGCTAAAAATATTATTAAAGATTATTAAAAATTATTGTTACTTTTACCGCTCAAACGTCAAAATGTGTGAACCTTTAAAATGATAAACATTTAGGTTTAATTGCTAGGGATAGTCGAAAGTTGCTCTGAATCAAAACTCACTTTAAACAAATAGGAATAACAAGATAATCCTAAAATAATCAATTTTACAGATGGGATTACTTTACATTGATATATCTCATGACTCATTGTTAACTAAATAATCACAATAATACCACTAAACGCAGAATTAAATTTTCTACGAGACGGTATGTTTGAATTTGCTGTAGCTTGTTTATGAGGGTCTTTTCCAGGGAGCAGATCATAATGAAATACCCTGTATACTCGTATACCTTTTAAAATTATTGTTACTTCTACTGCTCAAACGTCAAACTGTGTGAACCTTTAAAATAGTAAACATTTAGGTTTAATTGTTAGGGATAGTCGAAAGTTATATAAGCTTGTAAAAACGCGGCTAATCTCGGGAGTTAGCCGGATTGAAAAGCAAAATTTTCAGCTTCGCCGAACTGAAATGGGTTGAAAAGGAGTTTTAAAGGTTAAATGGTACTGGATGACTTGAGATAATAAATAATAATAAATAATAAATAACAATAAATAATAAATAATAGATAATAACCTGAAATTGACATTTTTTCCAAAGATCGAGAACGGAGCATTTTGAAGGTATACTTGTTGTAGCTGGGCTGATTGCTACACAACTCGTGATTAATTAAAATTTTTCAAGAAATTTAAATTTTTGTCGCAACATTGCAATGTATGCGGAAATTGATATAAATTTTTCCATTACTACATGGCTGGCCTGTTTGTTTTTAGTTTTTATTACTTATAAATAAATATGTAGTGTTTACTTGCATATGTATCTCTCTTCTGGATAGCTAGGCTATATAAACACATTTGTATGTGTGCATGGCTTTAGTTTTTCTTTTAATTAAACATGTTATTAATTATAGTTCACTGGCGTAGGTTCATTGGCTGCTTCTACTCTTTGTTCACTGGGAATACAAGACAAAGCATTGCTGCGGTTAGCTTCTACCTCAGTATTTTAATTTAACAGTCATGTTTTTGCATATAAAATTTAAAGTAAAACTTAAATCAAGAATTTTAAATTTTATAAAAAAATAAAATTTTCTCAATGTTACGCATCTACTAAGAGATTGTAATATTGCGTGTAGTTCGTAAGTAAATTAAATATTAAAGTGCAGATAATGTTTTTCCTCAATTTTCTTCATAATATTCTAGAATGCGTCTGTATGCTTGGTTCAATTGACTAAGAAGATCGAAATAATCTTGGCATTTTAAAACCGCTTATTTAAACTCTTTTAATGATTTGAAATTTGTTAAAAAGGGGGTCTTTTTGTTTCAAACATTTGACGAAATTCAGGGATAAATGTCTAAAGATAAAAAGACTTGGAAAAACTTTGTTCTTCTACCATAAGGCGTGGTCATCAGCATATATGTAACGGCTCGAAATTTTGGGAGGGGGTCCCGGCTATTGGAGGGCAAGAACCCCTATTTTGACCAGAAACGGCCAAAGAACGTCTAAGACGGCCGGAAAATTCATTTTGTCCAAAAATTGGAGAGGGGTCAAAAATTTCTGGCTCTAGGGGGATTGGGGGACGACTGACTTTGGGTGGGGGATACCCCTACCCCTCTTACGTGTATAGTCATCAGTGAGAAGCTAGGTTGTTGGAGTCGAATTTATTTCTTTTGAATCTCTAATTCTTCATGTCGTATGTGCAAACGTGTTTTTGTTTTCTTAATCTTTTTTTGTAGACCGTTTTTTTGGGGGTAAACGAGTAATTTTGTAATTTTATGTCAAATTTTGATGTCTCGTTCATTGTACTTAATTTTTTATGAACATTTGGGCTTCAATCAGCATGAAAACAAATAATAATGGCGAGGGATTGACTTGTAACAAAATTTACACGAAATAATGGAAGAAAACGCTTTTTCTCGATTCGAGCAGTAGGTTTTGATCCAAAAATAGCCCGAGCAGGGGGTATGCTTTCAAGAATTCTCGCAGGGGGATACCAGTTTGTACCTTTGTTTTACGCCTAAAGTATTTAAATTTTCAGTTGAATCAACCAAATTACGGCGCAATAACGGATTGAGACCAGGCAGGCTTAGCATGGGAATTGGGGAGGGGGTCAGACGAAAAGAATTTTTACGCGCCGTTTTGGGCTCAAAAACGGTGGATACGCGTCAAACACATAATTTTTGGCGTTTCTAACGATGCTCTACCTTTCTAGGGCGTAAAACGTAAAAAAATCTCGGAAAAGTTTGAATAAATTGGAGATAATATAGTCAAAAAAGGACTATATGGCCCTAATTGTCAATTATTTGATTCTTCTGATCGAGTAGACTGCTAAAACGCTTAAATAGAAGTCAAACGAACAACAAAATCGATAACTCAGAATCAAAGGACATTAAACAGTAAATTGAAGACGCGAAGCACTTTTTTACATGTTTTTTCGGAAAATCGTGAATTCTTGGGAAGGTACAAAAAACTTTTCTTAGAAGTGGAAAGATTTTGGGTGGTAGCGTAGCGGCAACCATAGGCGGATTTAAGGGGGTGGGGCGGCCGCCCACCCCCCATCGGCCCGAAATATTTGGCGAAATAAAGAATGGGTATGCAATTTGCAATGATTTTTGGCCGTCAGTGACCATAATTTCTCAAATTTGTCCGCCGCCACGCGCCGGATGATACCTATTAATGACATTTATTTACTTTCTTGGCGACCTGGAAGCCATTTTCTGTTCATGTAGAATTCAAAACAATTTTAACAACTATTTTTGCATAGTTTTCTTCTATGTATTTTTAGTTAAAAATTTCGATGTTTCGCATCAAATGCTATAAATACAGGAAATCAAGCAGTAAATCATGCTTCTAGACGTCTATCCGCCTTAATTTCACAAATTTTCCGGTGCTTTGCGCCAGATTTTTGTTAAAGTCAAAGGAATTTAAATGATTTTTTTGCACAAAAATGTCGAAAATTTTAAAATTTTAAGAAAAAATATTGCGTCAAAAGTGATTTTATGTTAAAGTGTACTATGTAAAATACCGAAAAAACGCTATTTCGCGCGTTAAGGGCAAATTTTTGAATCTATTTTTGACTCTTTCCGGAAAAATTGGGATACCGCCGCTCCCTCAGAAAAATCCTAGATCCGCCGCTGGCGCCAACCCAACATCCCTCCCCAAGAATATAAGTGATCAGTCCTATATCCTGGATTCGGCCAGGGAAGGGGATGGACTCAACATAAGTTGGTCCATATTTTAAAGAATTCATCGTGATAGCTCATAAACACCGAATTTCTCGACGTTTTTCGACATGCTCTATCCAATTAGATCATAAGATCAATCTTTTAAAAGCTATAAAAAGTGCCATTTTCGGTCGCACTTGGGCCAAAATTATAGAAAATACTTCACGTCCGGCTCGAAGCGCCGAAAACTTCGAGAGTTGACAATAAATACAGCGATTTCTCCATCTTCCCGCGCATTATTTTACCTTTCCAAATTTATTTTTAGGCTAAGTTAGGGGAGGGGCGCCCCCTACCCGCACAAATACGGCGATATGTTATTGCGACTTACGCCATTTGTTCTGGCAAATGATAGGCACACCGGTGCGTGGGGAGTTTGCAGGGTATGTATATACCCCGAGAAACAAAATACTCCCTCCAGAATTTCCCCCCCAGAAACTAAAATAATCTTCCAGAATTCAATTTTTGAAATGTTTTTTTGTTTTTTCCGCCATTTTTTGATACCAATGGATAGTGCTTGATGGGAAACATTGAAAAATAGTGTTTTTTCGCCGTACCATCATTTTTAAGGCTATTTTTTAACCTTTGACAAATCTTGCACCCCCCAGAATTTTGGTGCCGCCCATTTATAATGATTGGTCTAATCCGCTTTAGATATTCGCGTCGATTAGTGAGCGATGAAGAATTATCAACAATTAACGCCGCTATACATCAAAGCCAATCCAAGCAGCGAAAGCTAGACGCGACTTTCCAGAAGAAAGTTCTTAGCAACCAATCGGAAGCCGAACAGCTTATTAGTACCGGATCAGCCGGGAATGTGCCGCTGGCACCCGGTCCAGTTTCTTTGCCATCTGGCTCTGCCCCGTTTGCGACTCATGCCGCAGCGGTGCAATTACCAAACGGATCTCCTGGCAACCGCTGGGACCCTAACTGTCAATTTGCTGAGTTTGTCAGCCATGAACCAACTCACCGTTCTATGACCATGGAGTTATCAGAGACCGGCCCTCAGTATCCGGCAGACGAGGGTTCTAAAATCTCCGAAGACCCAGCCAGCACTGTGTCGTTGCAAGGCAATGTTGGCGGTCATGCTACTTGCAGCCCAACTAGTGGTGTGTTGTCACAGGGCATCACTGGTGGCCGAGCTACATGTGGCTCCTCAGTTGCTGTAGGGAACCAGGTGGCAGTTGAGGGTAATGCTACTGGAACACTTGCGAAAGGGACTCCATTGAAGAACCTTTCGGAGAAACTGGGCTCCATAAAATTGCGCAAGCAACTTAGCAGGGCCCAGAAACGAAAACTTCGTAAGCAGGCTCGTGCTGCCAGAGCCCTCCAGGGATCTGGCACTAAGCTGCCCGAAGTTACAGGTTCTGATTCGAGCAGGGGCACCGGGCAGAATACTGCTCAGGAAGACCCAGCTCCCTCCAAATCTAGGGCAATTAGTAGTGGGGGAGCACAGCAAGCAATTGCTGTTGCACACTCAACTCCTAAGCCTAACAAACAGGTAAAGCGGCGATATCCTAAGGATGACACGTCCACCAGCCTGAGACAGCCAGCTAAAAGGTCTAAAACACCTTCTAGTTATAAAGCAGCAGTTGAGGAATCACTGAAAGTTGGTATTGTCGACTTCAGTAGCGAAGGCGGCATCCCAGCTGATAAGCTTGATACACTCACTGCTGTCTTAACTACAGCCTTGGATCAGGTCGCAAGCACTAGCAAGACCCCTCCAAGGTTTCACTCTTCTGGCCTGTCACATGGCGTTTTTTATATGACATGTGCAGATCAGTTCACTCTGGATTGGCTGAAGAACACCTTAGTTAATCTTGATTCACCCTGGGAAGGAGCTGATCTGCGCGTTTGCAGCAAATCAGAACGTCCCAAGTTGACCAAGTTCACAGTGTTTTTCCCTGGCCTAGCTGACAGGGACTCTGTGTTTTCCAGACTGCAAAGCCAGAACCCTGGTTTGTGCACTGGCCTTTGGAAAATCTACAAACGGGAGGAAAAAGAAGGTCAAACCTTCTTTGTCCTGGGAGTGGACCATCCATCGGTCCAGGTGCTTAAGCAGCTGGACTTCAAACCTTATTTCAAACTTGGGCGTGTCACTTTGATGACACATACCAAGTTGGAATAAGCGCATAATTCGTACATAGATTAGGATGGTTGGTACTAGTACTCTCCCATCCCAATCAGTACTGAAATTATTCCAGATTAACTTGCAGCATAGCCAAGGTGCGACTGGTGTACTTAGTCGCTGCCTAGCAAAACTGCAGACAAAACTAGCATTGATCCAGGAGTTGGATCTATAAGAACATGGTATGTGGACTAAATGATAAATTATGTACTGTGTTAGTAGGGACTGCGGTACAAGGACCAAGGCCTTGCGTGCTTGCCTCATGGAAACTTAACCCAGTGCTCCTCCAACAATTTAGCAACCGTGATATGGTGTCTCTTGAGTTAAGTTATAAAAGTGCAGGGCACTGGCCTAACATTATTGTTACATCAGCATATCTGCCTTTTGACTCTCCTCATTTACCTCTGTAGAGCTTTTTCTCTTATGGTTGACTACTGCAGTAAAAAACAGATATCACTAATTATTGTGTGTGACGCCAATGCTCACCACACCTTGTGGGGCAGACCAATGAACATGGGACTGCACCACACATGGGCGTGGGGGTTTGGGGGTATACACCCCCCAGAAGTTGAAATACCCCCCCCCAGAAATCAAAATACCCCCCCCCCAGAAAAATTTTTTTTGCTTTTTTAACAATTTTTTGATGCCATTGGATAGAGCTTGATGAGAAACGTCGAAAAATGGTGTTTTCTTTGCCATACGACCACTTTTAAGACCATTTTTTGACCTTTAAAAATTTTTTCACCCCCCCCCAGAATTTCGGTGCTGCCCACCTATGGACTGCACTTGCTGAATATTTAGCCTCCACCACTTTAATTTTATTAAATAGGGGAAGTGAACCTACATTTGTTGAGAGACAGGAGGTTATTGATCTAACCTTACGTTTTCTAGACCTCGCTAATGATATAAGAAATTGGCATGTCTCACAAGAGGAGTCTCTATCTGACCGCAGACAGATACGCTTCTCTTTACATGCTGATTCCTTTTCTACTAGGTTGTACAGGAACCCAAGGTCACTAATTGGGATCTTTTTAAGCAGCACCTTAGTAGTCGCTTGGGTTCTTGGGCTTCTAGTTGCTCAACAAAAGAGGACGTAAGAGGGTGCTGTTGACTTTGTACAGCAAGCTCTTACATCCTCTTATGAGAACTCCCGCAGATTACAGAGGGAAAAGAGCAAATCTATTCCCTGGTGGAATAGGGAGCTCCAAGACCTCCATAAGAAAAGTAGGAGAGCTTGGAATCAAGCGATAATATCTCAATCAGTTTGGGTTGATTATCGCAAGGTTCGACAGGAGTATAAGCATCTTATACGCCTTAGAAAGCATTTGTGCTGGCAGGACTACTGCTCCAACATTGATAAAATGTCGGATGCTGCTAGGCTTTGCCACATTTTATGTAAACCGCAAGTAGGTGAAGTTGGCTCATTAAAACTACCTTCGGGTCAGTATACACTCAACCATAGGGGAACCCTGCTTCACCTTCTTGACACTCATTTTCCTTGCAGCTTTGCAGTTGGAAATGAGGCATATCCGGACACATTGGGCCCAACCAGTTTTTCTGGCTTTAGTGACCAAGTTCTGGCCTGCAGGGTGATAACACCTGATAAGGTTCACTGGGCTGTAAAGTCTCGAACCCTACAAGACTCCAGGGGTTGATGGCATTTTTCCAGCTCTTTTGCAGGAAGGACTGGACATGCTGGTGAGACCCCTAGTGAATATTTATCAAGATGCTTAGCAATTGCACTTATGTTCCATAGCCTGGCGACAAGTAAAGGTCATCTTTATTCCTAAGCCAGGGTGTAGTTCCTATGACCTGGCAAAAATCCTTCAGACCAATTAGACTTTCCTCCTTCCTTACTAAAGTGTATTGAAAGATTAATCGATCGCGTTTACAAGAGATGGTCCTTTGCTGGAACATCCTTTACATGTTACCAATATTGCGTATCAGTGTGGAAAGTCTGTTGATACGGCCAGCCATGAACTAGGTTCTAGGATTGAACGGGGCATTAGACAACAAACAATTCACACTGGGCGTTTTTCTGGACATTGAAGGGGCATTTGACAATACAACCTTCAATGCTATCTGCAAAGCAGCGCTCCAATCATGATGTACATCAGTTCATTGTTAAATGGATTGATGCTATGCTAAGATTTTGCCATATCATGACTGACTCTTGTGGAGACAGCATGATCTTTACTACCTACCACAAAAGGCTGTCCACAAGGAGGTGTAGTATCTCCTTTGCTGTGGTGCCTTGTGGTGGACAGACTTTTGTAGAATTTGCAAAAGTCTGGCCTCTATAGTCAAGGATATGCTGATGATTTGGCAATCCTTGTCACTTGTATGTTCCTTGACACCATTTCCTCACTTATGGAAAGTGGTTTAGCCAAGGTGGAACAGTGGTGTCACCATAATGGTCTATCTGTGAACCCACAGAAAACCGAAAAGGTGCTATTCACTCATAAACGGAAACTTGATGGGTTTAAATCATCAATTTTCTATGGTATGCCACTACAATGTGCAAACTAGGTCAAATTTTTGGGACTTATTTTGGACCAAAAATTAAACTGGCACAATCAAGTAGAGGTCAAATGTCAGAAGGCTGTTAATGCATTCTGGCAATGTCATAGAGCTGTAGGGAAATCCTGGGGTCTATCACCACAGGTCATGCGATGGCTTTTTGTGTCTGTGATTAGACCCATGATCACCTATGCTTCACTAATCTAGTGGCCTCGTGCACACTTGTCTACTGTGAAATGTCAGCTAGTCATTTACATAGAATGGCTCGCCTCAGCATTTGTAGTGCCATGTGCATCACACCGACTGCAGCCATGGAAGTCTTGCTGGACCTGCCTCCCCTGCATATCTTTGTGGAGGGTTGTGCAAGGGCAGATGCATATTGACTAAACATAGCTGGTAGTTGGAATGCAAAAGGCAAGGTTGTAGGTCACAATGCTGTTTGGGCTAAGGCCATTAGGCCAGTACTCAAAATGCCAAGTGACTTTATTGTACCAAAGTTTTTTTGGTAGACTTTATACTACATTCAGTTTCCCACTAGGGATGACTGGGAAAAATCTAGAGTGAATATCCTCTCGCCTCCTGGAATTGTCTGCTACAATGATGGATCATGCTTTGTGAAAACCTCAGGCTCGGGCATGTATTTCCAGAAGTTAAACAGATGCGGTATTTTACCTTAGGCAGTATATGTACTGTCTTTCAGGTAGAAATACTCGCTATTTTACAATGCTGCCGTAGTGGAGAATTGATGGCCCTCAGGAATGAGAACATCTTTATTTGCTCTGACAGTCAATCTGCTCTGAAGTCACTTCTATCTCCAAAAGTGTCTTCAAAGCTAGTCCTCGAGTGTGTTGCTTTGCAAGAACTCTCGCAGGATAACAATGTATAATTATTATGGGTCCCAGGTCACTGCGGCATTGAGGGCAATGAATTTGCGGATCATGCTGCAAAAATGGGATCAGCACGTAAACATGTTGGCCCAGAACTGGTAGTCGCTGTCTCCAGAGCTGTTGCTAAGGCTAACATCAACAGCTGGGTCAGGGAACAACACCTTCAATATTGGAGTGAGCAAAAGACTTGTCGTCAGGCCAGATCCTTTATGGAGAGGCCATGCAAGAAAATAGCCAGCTCCTTGATCAGCTTAGGTTGTAAGTGCTTAAGACAGTAACTGGTCTCTTAACTGGACACTGTCCCCTCAACAGACACCTATGTACTATTGGGGTTTCTGACAACCCCAAATGCGCAAAATGTCTGATCACAGAAGAGGATTCTATCCTTTTCCTTTGTCACTGCCCTGGGTTTGATAAGTTGAAAGCTAGGTTCTTCCATGCTCCACATATTGAACCCTGGGCCATTTTACAGTAGCCTGTTGCTCAACTTTTGGGGTTTATTAAAGCCTCAAAACGATTGTGCGACTAGCTCTCAAAAGTTTCCGTGGGGTACACAATGGGCTTCTTAGCCTGCGTGAAGGGCTTGTGCCCAACCCTTTATCACTATCACTATCAGGTCGGGTTGTCAGGTCCCGAATTTTCATGTCTAATTCAGGGTTGCCAAATTGGTTAGCGTTTTAACTCGGCTCGGCTGACCTAGGTTGCCAAGTTGCGGGTTTTTACCTTATTTTAGAGGTTTTTGAGGCAGTTGGAGGCATTTTTTAGCGACTAAAATTTTTCTGTGCCTATGTTTGACCATTGGTTAACGTTTTTAGGCAGTTTGAGGTAAAAATTGGGGGGCATACCTGGGCAATGGCTGACAATTCAACCCGTCCAACTTCCAGCCGAAAGGGTGGGTGGGTCCCTAGACCCAGAAAAGGTGGGTCTGTCCCTGAAAAAGGTGGGTCTGTCCCTGAATAAGGTGGGTCCGTGCCTGAAAAAGGTGGGTCGTTCAGCTTAATCAGTGGGTCAGTCACTGAAAAAAGGTATGTCCATCCATGAAAAAGGTGTCAAACAGTGTAATAAGATGGTTCCTGTGCATGTTTTGCAAACTGATCATGATATACTGTATATAGCATTTCCTTAAATATCTCCAAAAATTTTTCCCTGTACAAAACATAGCCCCGTCCAAGTTACCCCTTTGCCCTGTCCAACTTTTGGTTCGGCCCGTCCTGGTGATGGGCCGATAAAGGGCATTGCCCAGGTGTGTTGGGGGTTTTTGACAAGCACTTGGCAACCCTGCGACTGATGTCTTCTCATTTTGTCGGCGCCACAGTTGTTTGCGCACTAACAAGATGCCTTGTTTATTCCGGGCGGGAGTTAAGAATCCGGAGGATATTACTTGCTGACTCGCACCCAACCCGCAGAATCAGTAGCACTCCTCAAAGTAGACAATCCACAATGCGACATTACTTGCTCTTAGAATCAGGCGGCGTCGCGAATTAGTGTAGAGCAATAGGTCTGGAGTTCGAAATTCGTCAACTGCAAATTATTTTTTTCTTTTAATGAATATCGAAACCCAATACAAGCGGAATAATAACTCGTTCCTACCAAGGTATATGCCAGGGCTGGCTAAAACCTAGATTTAAAGATTTTGCGTTTTGGGTTTTTGAGGTTTTTTGTTTGGGTTTTTGGGGTTTTTGGGGTTTTTGGTGGGTTTTTCCTGATAAACACCAGAGTTTTCTGCATACATTTATAAACATTAACTTGGCTTACTTTGTGACATATAAAGGACCTGACTTAAAAAATAGTACAAGTTCAGAACAAAGCTTCATTCGACTGGTCGCTGTGCTGATCAGTGATCAGCGATCACATATCCCTATCATCACAATTATCAGAATCCATCATCGTGGTTGGATCACAAAGCTGATTGGCATTGGTTTTAATGAATACCAGTTTTCGGACCATATCAGTGCTCAGTGAATCTCTCAATTTTGAATGGACAAAACTAAAGGTTGAAAAATTTCGTTCCAATGAGGCCGTTGAAACTGCCAACGTAAATACCTATGTAATAAGTATAAAAGTTAGACATCAAACATTGGAAAATTACACTAGTTGAAACATACAATAATAGATATGTGCTTATGTTGTTTATGTACAAAAGACGTCCCAGAATACCAAAACCCCAAAAACCCAAAACCCCAAGATTTTTTAGAACACCCAAAACCCGCCTAGTCCCCCAAACCCCAAAAACCCACTCATGCCAGTGCTGCTTATAACGTGTCGGATAGGTTTCAACCTACTATAGGAATGCCGAGTTCAAGACCTATTGTAATGCAGAACTTTATGTCAATATGAAACATTCTTTTTTTCGCCGCTCGTTTATGGTGTAGCAAGTGCAGCGCTGGCTCGAATTTCCTTCATTGAGATTATGGAAGATTATTGAATCTGCTTTTAAATATGTTTCTTTGAATTGTTTATGGCCATGCAGTGTTTGCCTTACCATTTTTTACTGATTTTTTCAAGGAATTTTCTATCCTGAGAATCCTTATACTTCTGATAGATATTATATACTAAAGAACCCGATTTTGTGGCCCCTTTTGCGCTTCTTGACTTGCTGATTAAGAAGTTTTAAGCTTCGTTCCTTCATATTGCTACATTTTTTGTGTTTTATAAATAAAGTCGTGGGAACATGGCACACTACGTCCGTTTCATGTCAAGTCCATGTATATATGGCGTTGTTGATCACGTACTGCTCTTTTTTGTACTTCTTTGCAAAGTGTTATTGTGACCACATCTTGTGTTTCGCAGACGTCTATGTAGGTTCATTCTCTGATATTATTATTTATTGAAGTATATCTTTATATGCTTGACAGTAGACCGTATCTGAAAATACCTACTTTTACTTTAAATAGAAGCCAATTATTGGTCATATTGTTATCTTTTAGTTCTTGCCGTCTATTGACCAATTTTTCCGGCTGGTCCTTTGAATTTATTCACAGGATTCAGTCCGTTTTTATAGGGAGACATTCTGTTTTTCTACAAAAAACATCTTATTGCATTCAGTGGCGGATCCCGGATTTTCCTAAGGGGGGCGGAACCCCTAATGGGGGCGGAACCCTAAGGGGCGGAACCCTGACTTGGGCGGGAAAATTAGCCGTTTTAACCCGAAAATCGCCAAAAATCGCTCAAAAATGCTTAATTTTGCGCGCTATTTTGGGCCAATGTGAGTGGGCGGCCGCTCCTCCGCCACTCTAAATTCGCCCCTGATTGCAATACGATTTGGCCGTATGAAAAGTTGCTTTCTGCTGCGCAATTTACAATTATGTCTGACTATAATCGCCCAGAATCAGACTTATTTTAAAAGCTGGCACCACTGTTTTTTTGTACGAGCCTCTTTGTACATGTACAAAGATCTCCGGAAAAGTCTTTGTACGAGCGAAAATTTTTTTGTACATATAATGTATAGATATGCAATTGAATGTACACATTTTAACATACTACTAGATTGTTATCTGTGACCCGCGCATTTCGCAAAAGGTGTAACTTTGTCCTAAATTCAGCTGGTTATATTAGTTTGGCCCGGAACGCCAAAATTTTCATGAGTCTTACGTTGAAATTACACATAAAATTCGACTCAGTAAGTTAAAATGACTTGTGTTACACAATTAAAAATAATAAGCAGTTGCAATATGCTGACTGAATCTCATAATATACACCCCATTTTCTTATGAATTTAATGCAACGCAAAGAGTCAATTTTATCTTCAAACGGCAGAAAACAGCGCAAAGTTGTATAATACTTCTTTTTCTTCTTAAAATCTTTATAAAACAGTAGAAATAGATGTAGAAGATGATTCAATCTGTACAAAGATGCTTACAGATAGATTTTGGAGTGTTAAAAGCCCACGCTTGGAGCTAAAAAGAATGTAATTATGATACTCGGCGCGAAGCGCCGAAAATTTTCAGAAATTTTGCTAAAAAAATACTCCAAAAAACGTTAAAATTACTATTACTTTGCCCCAAAAAGTCTTTGTACATTGTACAAAGATGGCTCCGAAAATCTTTGTACGAGCCTCAAAATCTTTGTCTCGTACAAAAAAAACAGT